>CAUYQV010096999.1:0-20625 GCA_963574575.1 Galagoides demidoff
CACTGCTTTTTAACATTATAATGGAAGTCTTAGCCATCACAATTAGGCAAGAAAAGGAGATCAAGGGTATCCCTATAGGGTCAGAAGAGATCAAACTTTCACTCTTCTCAGATGATATGATTTTATCTCTGGAAAACACCAGGGATTCTACTATAAAACTCTTAGAAGTGATCAAGGAATATAGCAGCATATCAGGTTACAAAATCAACACTCATAAATCTGTAGCCTTTATGTATACCAACAATAGTCAAGCTGAAAAATAGTCAAGGACTCTATTCCATTCACAGTAGTGCCAAAGAAGATGAAATATTTGGGAGTTTAGCTAACAAAGGATGTGAAAGATCTCTATAAACAGAACCATGAACTCTAAGAAAAAGAAATAGCTGAAGATGTTAACAAATGGAAAAACAAACCACGCTCATGACTGGGAAGAATCAACATCGTTAAAATGTCCATATGACCCAAAACAATATACAATTTTAATGAAATCCCTATTAAAGCTCCACTGTCATACTTTAAAGATCTTGAAAAAATAATATTTCGCTTCATATGGAATCAGAAAAAACCTTGAATAGCCAAGACATTACTCAGAAATAAAAACAAAGCAGGAGGAATTATGCTACCAGACCTCAGACTATACTATAAATTGACAATGATCAAAACAGCATGGTACTGGCACAAAAACAGAGATGCAGATATATGGAACAGAATAGAGAACCAAGAGATGAACCCAGCTACTTACCATTATCTGATCTTTGACAAGCCAATTAAAAACATTCAGTGGGGAAAAGATTCCCTATTTAACAAATGGTGCTGGGCTTACTGGGTGGCAACCTGGAGAAGACTGAAACTGGACTCACATCTTTCACTGTTAACTAAGATAGACTCCCACTAGATTAAAGATTTAAACTTAAGACATGAAACCATAAAAATACTAGAAGAAAGTATAGAGAAAACACTTGAATAAATAGGCCTGGGCAAAAATTTTATGAAAAACTTTATGAAAAATTTTATTTTTATTTTATTGGGCAATTGAAGCAACATCAAAAATACACTATTGGGACTTGATCAAACTAAAGAGCTTCTGCATAGCAAAGAACACAGTAAGTAAAGTGAGCAGAAACCCCTCAGAATGGGAGAAGATATTTGCAGGTTATGTCTCTGACAAAGGTTTAATAACCAGAATCCATAGAGAACTCAAACATATTAGCAAGAAGAGAACAAGTGATCCCATCTCAGGGTGGGCAAGGGACTTGAAGAGAAATTTCTCTTAAGAAGATAGGTGCATGGCCTCCAGATATATGAAAAAATGCTCACCATCCTTAATCATCAGAGAAATGCAAATCAAAACTACTTTGAGATCACCTAACTCCAGTAAGGTTAGCCCATAACACAAAATCCCCAAACCAGAGATGCTGGTGTGGATGTGGAGAAAAGGGAACACGTCTACACTGCTGGTGGGAATGCAAACTAATACGTTCCTTTTGAAAAGATGTCTGGAGGACAATTAGAGAACTAAAAATAGACCTGCCATTTGATCCTACAATTCTTTTATTAGGTAGATGTCCAGAAGACCAAAACCACATTACAAAAAAATATTTATATCAAAATGTTTATTGCAGCCAAATTCATAATAGCCAGGTCATAGAAGAAGCCCAAGTGCCCATCAATCCAATCCACGAATGGATCAACAAACTGTGGTATATGTACACCATGGAATACTATGCAGCCATAAAGAAAGATGGAGACTTTACGTCCTTCATGTTTACATGAATGGAGCTGGAAAATGTTCTTCTTAGCAAAGTATCACAAAAATGGAAGAAAAAGTAAAAAATGTACACAGCCCTATTATATAACTAATTTATAGCTTTCATATGAAAGCTATAACCTAATTATAGCCTAAGAATATGGGCAGGGGGGAGGGGGAGGGGAAGAGGGATGGCTGGAGGGAGGGTGATTGGACGGATCACTTCTATGGTTTATCTTACAAGGGTACAAGTGAATCTTTCTAAGAGTAGAATATAAATGTCTTAACATAATAACTAAGATAATAACTAAGAAAATGACACGAAGAACAAAATGACACAAATGCTATGTTAACCAGTTTGATGAAAATATTTCAAATTGTACATGAAAACACCACACTGTACCCCATGATTGCATTAATGTACACAGCTATCATTAAAAAAAAAAAGACAAGAAAAAGAAATGTTGCCCTTACCATTTTCTAGGCTGAGATTCTAATGTGTTGAGCTTCAACTGAATTCTCTTTAAAAACTGTGCTTTGTTACTGCAGTTATAGTCACAAGTTAGAAATCAGAAAAAGACCAGAGAGGGTTCCAGTTTTCATCCCAGGAACAAATTTGATTCCTCAAGGTAGAAAAACTGACATGCTTAATTTTTAGAAGATTCTTTACAAGAAAGCTAAAACAGCTATAGGTACTGATACAATGTCCACATTTGCATCAAGTCTCAGTTTTAGGATAAGAATTGTCTCAGTTATTGAAAATAATTATCATCACCCTCAGCATTAGGCCAGGGACTTCAAATGACTCTTTATAATTAGAGCAAGATTAGAATAGTCAGCAATCAAGTGAATAAGGACATGTCTCTTAGCTTTCAAACTCAGCTATGGAGCTGGCTGGATTGTTAAACTGCCAAATATTATTGATGACTATTGAAAGTAATAGCTGACACAGTAAACATTATTTCAGGGCATCTTCATTCGTTAGTCACAGTAATCAGAAAAAAACAAGTTACCTATTTTGAAAGAGTTTTAAAATGTGTTTAAATATCTAACCCTAACAAAAGGACTATTCAGTATAGTAAGTGCCATCATTTAACCAAAAAATAAAAGACTTAATTTACCTCTCATTAAAACAACACAAATTACAGTTTCCAAAGACCAGCTAAGGAACAGTTCAACTAAAGTTCACTTTCCCCACCCCGAACCCCTCAGTTTCATGAATATAAAGTATACACTAAGAAATATTCAGCCCTAGCAGCTTATCAAAGTGATACTGAGGTGAGGAAAAAAAAAAAAGCCCATGATTTATGACCAAAATCTGGCTGTCCATATGTTCCCAATAAACCTCAAGAGAAGTTTTCGTTTTATACTCTGGAATCGACATATTTTATAAATAATAGCATTAATACAGATGTTCCCCCTACTGTTTTGTGGGTTAAAGTTGAACTATTTCAAGAATCCCAAATGCATGTTAAAAATTGAACTAAAACTTCTGTTATTTTTAATCTTATTGTCAGGAATGAAGATTTTTATTTTGTATTTTATTTTCTTGAACATGATATCATAAGTAAATTTTCATGTTATCATCATACTAACTTATAAATAACCATTTGAGACTCTACTTTTTAACATTTCTGACAGAGTTATATTAGAAGTAGCAAAGGAACATGAAAAACCCAGAAAGAGTGAAAGCTACCCAAATATACCATAGGAAAATCTGACATTAAAAAGATGTAAAGTAGGCCAAAGGCAGAAAAATGGCCAAATCTGAATCATTAGTTCTACCCTTCAAACAAAAGTAAGTTTAAAAAAAAAATCAAATCAAAAAAGAAAATCTCTTGAGGCTACTTTGTGTTCCTGAATGTAAGGAGAACATGAATTAAATAAAAAGTTTAGATTGTGTATTTGTGTAGGTGCACATGTGTGTGTGCAGAGTAAGATGAAAATGATGATGAGAAAATGCACCAAATGATGTTTAAAACAACACATTCAGGACTAAAATCTTATAGAGAGCAGACTGGAAAAAGTTGAACATTAAATTATTTACAAAGAAAAGTCTTTAGATATCTGCACAGAATTCAGAGAGGGAAAACATTCTGAGTAAGGCACAATAGATATTAGCTATGAAGACAATAATTATGGAGACAAAGATGAACCATTATAAGAATTTTCCATATCCCTGAAATTAAAAAGAAAACACTCTAAAATGACACAAGGAAAGGTATTTTAAAATATATTAGAAACAAATATTTTATTACAGAAATGAGTCTACATTTTAAAAATGAACTCTCTATTCTGAGGGAAAAAATGATCAAAATTTGTCATGAGACATTATTTTTCTTCAAGTTACAAAGATCTAATTTCCTGTATTTATTTATGACAAGCTCATAAAAATTTGTAGGCAAGGAAAATTAACAGAAAAGTGGCAAAGGAGAAATAATTTTGGGAAAATTAAAAGCTACCAGTATATACAAAAGATATGAAAACATAAACCTTCCCAGAAATTATACTTAAATTCAACTCTAGTTTAAGTTTATATCCAAAAATAAAATATAACTTTTATTTATTGTTCTAGCAGAATACAGGAAAACACACACTATCATAAACTGTTGGTGGGAGCATAAATTAAGTAACCATTTGTGTGGAGAGTTTGAAAATAGCTAACAAAATTTATCATGCTGTTGAGAGAGACACATTGCTTAGAGGAGAAACCTTTTATGTAGGAGGAGGAAAGGCACAAATGTTAGCATGAATCAAACTACTAATGAATTGGGAAAACTCTGCCCACAAGTAGAGCCTGGAAGAGGAAAAACAAGGCAAATATAACAGTGAGAGAAAGCATATAGGACAGGGGATATTTGCCTAATTTTAACCACAAGGGAGAAGGTAGCTAAGACTTTATTCAGGAGGATGCAATCAGGTATGTAAAAGAACTCAGCTATAGTGTGCAGAATACAAATTCTTGCCTTTGCCAAGGAAACTGGCCTTAAAACAGCATTATAGAAAAACAAACAAAAACTAATTTGGAAATGAGTTCTACAGTAATTAAGGTCAGTGCAGCCCAGATTAGTTCCAGTTCAGGAAAGCTTGGGGAAGGGAAAGGATTTTCAAAGAATTTCTAAAGGACACTAAGAATAAGAGTTTGACTTAAGCATAGGAAGCCTGCATGCATCAGGAAGCATGGACGTAGATTGGTCCATTTTTTTTCTCTATTTCATTTTGTGTAAATAGAAATGGTACTTGGGCCAGTATGAAAGTTTTGATATACACAAAAATCAAGAAACATAAAAACTATAAGAAGGAAAACCAATGAGGCTCTCCCAGTGACACCTACAAGCCAAGTTCATTGAAATTCACACTGTTGAATTAGAAAGGATGTTGCGACTGTTTCTTGGAAGTAAAATCATGGATCATATCACAGTCTGCCTCAAAACTTTCCTAGTGACCCACATATGCTTGCATTGATGGTATCTGTATCTCTATCTTTATCTCTACCTTTAGGTGTCTATGTTATTATTCAACAATTGGCTGAACATCTTTTTCTTATTTCGAATTAATGTGAGGGTATAAATATGTAGGTTACATTGTTTTCAATTTTTAGGTAAAGTTAAAGTTGTAGTTGAATCCTTTACTCAGGGATCATTCCAGCTTACTCTTTTGGAAAATTAAAAGATGGAGCACTTTTTTTAGTCATAACAGTCCTATTTTTATGCTGGTTATTAAAAGAAAGTCAGTTAGATGACTTTTAGGAACCTTAGAGAGGACAAAAAAGATTTTATTATATTAGCTAAACTCTCAAAAACTCTTGTTGTGATTTTGACATTAGTCTAGGTTTGCCAAAGAAACAGAACCAAAAGGATATATGTGTGTGTACATGTGTGTGCACATATATGTGCGTGTGTGTGTAATAAGAATTGGCCCACAAGATTATGGAGGCCTAGAAGACCTATGATCTGCCATATGCAATCTGGAAAATCAAAAAAATCCATGGTGTAAGTTCAGGTCTGAAGACCTGTGAACCAGGGAAGGTTGAAAGAAAGGGGAGGAGGGAAGGGTTGCTGGTGTAATTCCCCACCTAAGTCTGCAGATCCAAGAACCAGGAGCTCCAATGTCTCAGCAGCAGAGATGAGTATCCCAGTTCAAACAGATAGTGAATTCACCACCATCATTTTATTCTAATTGGACCCTCAAGGCATTGAATAATGCCTACTGATATTGGTGAGGGTGATCTTTTTTTCACAAATGTACCAATTCAAACTTCAGTCTCTTCCAAGAACACTCACACAGACACACACTCAGAACTATTTTTTTCCAAGCTATCTGGGCATCCCTTAGTCCATTCAAATTGACATATAAAATTAATCATCACAATCATTTAAAATGTGTAATTTCCCAACTTAAAGATATATTTTACAATCAAAATTTTGATGACAATTACGTGCATGAGCTTTCTTTTAATTTTCATCATTAATTTTTATATTAAAATAAAAAGTTATCAGAAACAAATTCGCTCTCTGATATTTTCCATATTCTTACGTCAAACATAGCCAAAAATCAATGTGTTATGTATATTATCATTTGAGACCATGAAAAATTAGATTCTGATTATCAGTTTGGATATACATAACACCACTAAATTGTACACTTAAAATCTGAAATAAAAATTCAAAAATTTGAAAGTAATAGTAATGTGCAATTGACAGAGAAAAGAAAACTTTTGATTGAACTTTTTCAATGTTTTTCTTGATTAATGACAGCATAATTATGGTATTTTCCTGACAGAAATAGAACAAAGGGATTAATACAGAGGTACAACTTTAATTGCAACACATTTTTAAAATTGTTAACTTATTAAGAAGGTAAATGTGAAAATATATCCAGTTCCTTCCTTTGACATACTAACCTTTTGAACTTAATTTATTTAATTTTTAAGGTAGTATTTGCAATATTTTACATGAATATGGTAAATCAATTGAGCTGGAAGTGTAGGCAACAGTGAGTTATAGGTTCACTGAGACTAGAACAAGACTGGATTTCTGGATCATAACTTGGCAAGACTGGAAATAGCTCAAGATACTGATGATCACACAGTAGGCAGACTGATATTACCTGTCTCCTACTATATGTCAGACACACATCATCTATTTTCATTCTCACAACAATCTGGGGAAAATCAACCTGAAAAATGATGATGCTAGGGTCAGAGAAGTTGACAAACATGTCCTATCCATGAATAATGATAAGGCCGGCAAGGCCAAGAGTCACTGGTAGGGCTTACTGACCTCATGATCTATTCTCTCCTCCAATCACTCCTGTTTCCCAAGTTCAGGGGAACAACAGGCCAGAATTGGAAAACTTAAAGCTATGGAAAATGAGGACATAGCTTGAACCAGTGCTCAGAACATAGATATTGATCATCAATACCTTGTCCCTCACATCTGTTAGAGCAGACAGCAGTCATAAAGGAAAGGTTACAGGGTGAGCAGTAGATGTCAGGAATCCAAACAAAGGAATATACAAAATCCTTTAAAATTAGCTTAAGACAGGCCTCCTTATAGAGGAGGAACCAGTTCCCTAAATGTGATTGGCTGGAGTACTGGAGGTGGAGGTGAGGAACAGGTTGCTAAAGGAAGTGTCTTGATGTGGGTAGATCCCTGTGACCAGAATCATCACCACACAGCGGATGTCTCATAAACCACTGGTGTCTTCCACAGTAGCTTTCTAGACCTACTAAGATCATGAACTGAAAGAGTCCAACTCCCAACCTGTACAACTTATTCTTTTCTCTCTTCGTTAATAATGAAACACTTTTTATGTGCCAGGCACTGTAGTTGGCACTGGGGATACAGTGATGATCAGTATGAGCGTGGTCTTTTTCCCATGTGGAGTTTATAATCTAGTTAGGACTGGAGGGTGCAGACAGGTAAATAGAAGATTATAATGAAGTGAGAAAGTGAATGCCAGAAGAAAAGAGTTCCTCACTTTTTAAATAGTGAGACCAGCTGAAATATAGAGTGTGCTATCTTGTCTGGGGACAAGTGAAAAGAGGAGCCAAAACAAACAGGTTAACAGTGTTTTGAAGCAATATTATTTATGTTCAAAATGTGTGATACATACCAGGTAATAGGAGTGCCATGAATTAGTAGGAAAATTAAATTAAGTAACAAATTGGTAATAATTCTGAGATTCATTTATCAATTTTTACATGCTCATAATCTTGCATGTTATACTATAAGAGACAAAATAAAATGTGATTTACAATCCTTGTGCTCAAGGAGCTGCTACCTAATTTCACAAAGCTATTTTTGGCCCTGATCACTGTATATGTTTGACATCAAAAACAATGCCTATAGAAATGGCTTTTCTTTGTAGCCATGGGATTCTGAACAATTCACACAGTGATGGAGAATCCACACTCTTTGTATATTAAACCACCATCAGAATAGTGTGTGATGTTTGTTTACTATGCCGTAAGGTTTTTGTGAGTAGACACTGTGCCATAGTCATCTTTCTGTTTATAGCACCCAACACATCATTAGGCAGATACTAGGTATTAGAAAGGCCTGTTGTATTTTTTTTCATAGCTTTTCCAGTATTGGCCATGAATCATTCTTAAACTTTCTTTATTTACTGGTCTACCTTCCTAGGCTATCAGGAATATAAGATAGTTGACTTTTATGTTGGCTCCAGGTGGTGGCCTTGGAAGGAAAGAATGAGTATTTTGCATACCATGTCCTTGTGATTAGGGTAGTATCAATAAACATGGTACATTATAGAAGTAGAGACGATAATTCTGTATTTGTATCCATTTGTCCTGCACACCCTTGTGCATGCATGCATATATTCATGTGGGCCCAACAATTTGTTTTACAGGGAGTGGTATAAATTTTGTTAGACTTAATTATAAAATAATGTCATCATATAAATGTAATCAGAAAACTCTAGCTGGCAAATTGAAATATTTTTGAATGTCTAACACAAGAAAAACAAGTAATACGTGCATGAAGCTGACTTTTACTTTTGTTTGATCCTTTGTTTAATGCACCATTGCCGCCTAGAACCAGGTAGTACAACTGATCGTGTGTCCTCTCTGAGTTATTTTTCTGTGTCTGGAAGTCAGTGATGCTACCTGACAGGTAGGCTGTTATATTGCTTAAACTCCCCTGAGGTTATCTCCATTTCTCACTAACAATAAATTTGTTTCTCACATTAAGTCAGTATTGTGTCAAGTGGAGATATGAAACCACTTCTTCAATTAACCAAGTTTAGGAATCATATTCTGAATGAGATATGTAGTAATGCTGTTAACTCAGTCTTTTTTTTTCTTCTTTATTCTAAAACCTATAACCACTCATTTTTCTTTTTAGTATTGTAGAATTGTAGTAATTCTAAGGGGCTGTTATTTTTTAATTCTAAAAATATACCTAGGAATCTATTTTTTCTTATGGAGGAATCATAAATTTTAAGCTCATATGGAATTATTAGATAGTCCCTTTATTTAAATGAGCTACATCATTTGAAATATGATTTCTATATCCTTTAATGATAGGGGTACTTAAAGCAAAAAAGAAAAAAATAAAAAGACAATGAAGAACTTGGACTTTTAATTAAAACATTTCACTTTCTATAGCCTTTGCTTTTTCATATTTAGCAATGAAGAAAATATGGGATTATTGGTTAACTGAGTTTATTTCACATATATGTGCAATACTTTTATTTTCTTTACCACTACTCTATTGAAGAAAAAGATACAATTAAGGCAGATATTCTAAATAGTTAGTAAAATCATTGGAAATGACTTATAAGTCATAAGAGATTTAGAAGTAGGCCTCCTGTTTGGTAAAATGGAAAATGGTTAGAGTGCTGGAATAATGATCAGACAAAAGTTTCTACTATGGGTTTTGCTACTAAATAAATGCATCACCATGGGATCTATGGGATAACTATTTAATCCTCTGAGTTTTCAGTATTCTAACATTTAAAGTAAGAACAATGGATGAAATGATCTTCACAGACCATCCAACTAGACTAAAATTCTAAATCAGATTCTCTTGTTAATGTGGTTGATTTTGGTTAAGTATAAAATTTTCTTTGGTTTTCTAGAAACTTTGATTTGAGAAATATAGTAATGCAAGGTGTGGGAGTTGTATGTAGTGAACAATAAAAATGAATGAGTAAATGGATGATAAGTCATGTTAGATTTCTGGGAGGGAAGGTAAATACCCAGCAAATATGCCATTTCTTTCTTTTAGCCTTGTGGCAATGACAGATATCATTCATTCATCATACCCCATGTCTCTCTTGAGAATGCTGGGCTTGAGGCCAAATACTCAGGCATTCACTGCTCACTGATGATAAAAATGAAGTTCAGAGTGATAAAAGACCATTCGAGTTTACAATGTCATGTGAATGATAAACTCTGAAGCAAAGGCTTGAACCATAGTCATTTGATTTCTCATCTGTAACAAAATCCAATGATTAATGGATTCATATTTGCTAACATTTTAGTCCTATTTTGGCTGGCAATGGCTGAAGCATAACCAAGCAAACAATGGAATTTACAGTAGCAAGTTAGTGTATGTAGTAGAAAACACACACATGTACTCACAAACATGTATAGAGGGATCATCACAATCTCTACTCACTTAAAATTAATGTGTACACATATTTAGTGTTAGCTTCTATGTTAAACCCTGTAATGAAGCAAATTAGAATTGCCCCTTTAATCATAGCATTTGGAGTTTAGTGAGGGAATAAAACAAATTAAATATTTGCACACATTACAATAGAGATTGATATGTGCCCCAAAGAAAATAGAACAGCACAAGAAATGGTCAGAGGTCTGTGTTTAGGTAGGAGCTTGTGGACAATGCTGTTGTGTGCCTCCTACATTCATTCCTTCGGGACAGAGACAGTCTTCTTTTGAGTTGCTATATGTTGATATTTATAGCTAACCCCCTTTTCAACAATTGATCATGGCCTAAAGGAGCAGTTTTTCTAAGCCATGTTACTCCCTATGAACAGATTTCTTAAAATATAGGATACCCCAAAGTCACCCCAATGTTGCCATACATAGAGAAAATGGGAAGTTGTAGCTAGTGTTACCTTTATTTACAAAATATTCATTTAATTTGCAAAATATTCTTTTAAATTTTTTACTATCATTTCTTATTTTATCTTCCAAAAACCATAGAATGCAAAGTATTCTTTACCTTTTGTTTACCTCTTTGTTTATTTACTATGAGGTAGCACATTAAATAAATATACTAAATTTGTATATCCATTCTTCTGTTTATGTACATTGAGTTTTATTTAAAATCTTGTATTATTGCAGGCAATGCTATAAGGCATAGTTCTATGCAGTTTCTTTGTTTCAAATGAATATGTTTCTCTGGAAACTAGCTAAATAATCCTTGGTTTCTCTAGATAAACTTTTAATGCAGAAATACTATTGATGTTATCAAGTGTATCAAGAGTATATTATAGGGTTGTGTGCTTTGTGGTGCACTTATTCTAAAATATTCAAATAGTTTTCTCCTAAAATTTGTTTTTAAAAAGCAAAAATTTAATTTTACCTAATTTTTCCTTGTGTATCTACAATTGTTGCAGAAGAATAATTTGTAACACAATCTTTGTCATTTAAAATTATCTATTTTCTTGTGGTGGTTCATTTGCCTAAACCTATTTAACTAGCATGCCATCTTAGTCATTTTATTAAGCCCTGAGATCTGGTGTTTTTAATACCATCAGTTCTTTCCTTGTTCTCTGGAAGAGTGTCTTGGTTATTCTTGTCCATATAAATTATGGTGCCATTAGTCAATACTAAAAGAAGACAAAATATTGGGATTTTGATGATTACAAATTAATTACTAAATAATTGACATAAGATTTTATTTTTTTTTACTCAAGAACATGAAACTTGTTTATTCAGAAAATATGGAAAAGTTTTAGTAAAATATTCTCCATGTAGGTTGGTGTATATTTGGTTTAATTTATCCCCAAGTAAATATTTTTGTTTGCTTTTTGGTCTATCTGAGCCTCCAGATAATTGGATGGTTGCCTGCTCATGCTGAAGGGGGATCTTCCTTATTCAGTCTACCAACTCACACATCCTTACAAACACACTTGGAAATGCTTTACAAGCTACCTTGGTATCCCTTAATCCAGCCAAGTTGACACTCACAACTAACCAACACAGTATTAATTTTATTTCTTTCCAATTCTGTCTCATATTTCTTTGGAGTGGTGAGAAAGAGACATACTTGTTTTGATTCTAATTCATTTATATAGTGGTATAAAATTATACAGTTCTAATGTAAATATTTTTATTATTCTTTTTACATAATATATTTTAAGAGAAACTGCTTGATAAAATTGTATTAATTACCATTTTGTATGTATTGAACTTATTGAGTACAATATTGCATGAATAAATTCAAAGGGCATATTTCTGTTAAAATAAAGATTTTCTTTAAAAAATAATGTATTAATTAAAATAAACATATTTGTAGGGAGTTATATCCAAAATCGGAACAATTGGATCTTGAAAGTAATTTTAAATATGCTTGAGATATTTGTAAGTGCATAAAAATGTGAAAGAATACATACAAAAATTTTAATAATAGTTACTACATTGGTGTGCTCTCATGCAGCAGGCACAGAGTAAGGGTTTATGGCACACCCCGTAGGTGAAGGGCACAACTACAATTTGGATTCTACCTGAAAAATAAACTGACCTAACTGTCTGTACACTCATAGTAGTCTGAAATTTAAAGAACTAATAGAGAACTATTATTGTCTATAAATAGAGAATATAAGGAGTATTCTAAGAAATGAGTTTATGCATATTGTTGACTTTATGCTTATAACTTGTTTGGCTTGCTAAATTTATAACATCAAATGAAGTAAAAAAAAAGCAAATAAAAATAATTATAACCAAAACTATTCAGTGGGATGTTATAATACATCTTTATGCATTTTATGTGTGATTAGAAGAAATGGAGTGTAAATTTTCTTTCAATTCTGAGATCATATAATTCTAAATCACATGTCACTAATTTCTTTTTTATTTGCTATATCCAGATCTATATTTAATTCTTACATCTGGAGTGAGATTTGTTGATTTCCAGTTGACTGGTCAGAGTCTGGAATTTTACTGACACTTCTTTCTGAGATGTACAAAGGAAGGGTCAATTTCAAAAAATACAATCAAAGGGTGTTTGTAATAATCTGATTTTTCCAAACAAATATGACCAATAGGATATATATATATATGTGTGTGTGTGTGTGTATATGTGTGTATTTTAAATATACACAGTAGAACTTCCATAGTTAACCACCTTCCCACAAAGACAATTTCCTTAAATTGGGCTAATTTTCATAGACCGAAACTGTACTACATTTATTTAATATATAGTAGGCCTAATTCCTATGTTGACCCCCCCCAAATATTGATCAGGTGATCAACTTACACAGGTTCTACTGAGTATACATGTGTGCATATGTGTGTGTATAGTGTGTGTGAGAGATAGATTTACCATAAGGTATTGATTGGTTTATGGACTCTTGACTCATGAAATTTTGGAGACTGATAAGCTCCACAACCTGCCACCAGCAAGCTGGAGACCTTAGAGAGCAAGTCATGTTGCCCAAAGACCCAAAAGCTAGAGAACCAACTATATTCCAGTTCAAGTCTAAAGGCCTAAGAACCAGAAGAACAGGGGGCAAGAGAAAATCTATCTTCCCATGCAGTGAGACAGAGGAAAGACCCTATTCAGGCCCTCCGTGGATTGGCTAATGCCTGCCCATGCTGGGGACAGCCATCTGCTTTACTCAGTCTTCCAATTCAAATGTTAATCTCTTTTCAAAATATCTTCACAGACACAGTGTTTAATCAGATATCTGGCCATCCTGCCAGTTAGCTAAGTTGACACAGAAAATTAACCATCATAGATGTCATCTGATTCCTCATATGGGAACCTCATGAGCAGGAATTCCAGAAAAAAGTCACAAAAACTCAGGAGATAAACATAAACCTCAATGTGGCAAGGATTATACATTTATCCTGCTTAAGAATATAAAAAGTAACAACTTCGAAGTGATATATATGTATATCAACATTCAAATGAACTGCAACTAAGTGACCAATGATTTTTTTAATTAAAAAATGCATGAGACTTTAACATACACATTTTAAAAGTTTTATAATGTAAGACCAGACATATCGTCAATTATCCTGTTTTTTTTTTATTTGTAGAACATTTTTGACCATCTTCTAAATATCACATATTAGTAATATAATTGTAAGAAAGGTAAGGACGAAAAAAAAAATGTGTTCTCCACCATGAGAACTTTTTATAAATATGTTACTTGATTTTTTTTTTCATGATTTTCTTCACTAGAGTGTAAAATAATAGTTTTTTCTCATTTAAAAGATCTCAAAATACACACTTTTGCTTCTTTGTATAGTTGCCCTCAGGCTGAACACACAGTTTGTGATCTTTCACACTTTTTGGCTTTCTAACTGACTTTAGCATTTATTTTAAATGTGATTTTAAATATACTGCTTAGGGATGAATATAAGAAAGGCATGAATATTTTGTAATAACACACACTCAGTGGAAGATTCAGAGATCTGGAACCATTTTATAGGAATTACCAACTCAATGCTTTTGTGCAAATTATCTGATTTCTGAGGTTCTTATTTATTTTATCTTTGAAATGGGGTACTAACAATATCATGCCAAAGGGTTTGGGTGAAAATAAACTGAAATTATAAATTAAAATGCTTTATTCAATGTGAAGAGCAATAAAGTCTTAATTAAGTCATAGAAGCACTTTAAAGTTCATAGATGCAAAATACATAGAAGATAATATTCTTACCATCATTCCCTATAGCATATTAGAAGACAGAATTTTCTACAAAATTAATATGTTCTAAAGATATAATCATATAACTTTGTTAATGAAAACCCATCTTTCAAGACAAATTGAAACAAAAGAATCAAATATTTATTGAGTGCCTTCTATTCACCTTGGTATGCTAGGAAGGCCCTGGAGATATAAGAGAGGCTGTTTCTGCCTTCACAGAGCTTGTAGGATTTATATCAAAGTAATTGCTCCAAAACATCAAATTATGAATAAATCATAGAATATTGCAGAAAATTTATAATGTAAACACAGCTGAATATAGCATGCAGTTCATAATCTGGGCAAAAATACAGACATCACAACAGCTTCTCTTGGGGAAATAGAAACCCAGGCTGCTGTTTGCATAGAAATAAAACTGTACCACAGGCAAAAGTACCACAACGGTGATATGTACTAGATGGGAGGTGTAGTTGTGGTCTGAATCTCATTTCCCAAAGGGATTACTTCTGAGAGGCAGAATAAAAGTCCAACAGCATAAATCAAAGGATATCTTTAATTAGGCTTACAAGTTTGTGTAATACTCCTCAATACACTAACCCGAGAACAGTAAAGAATTAGACTGCTTGCATTTTGTGTTATAACATATACCCTGGATCTTCTAAATATAATTATAAATAAAAGAAAATTTAATATGTCATGCTAAAAGAGGCCATAGCAGAAAAGCTGCACAACTAATTCCAAAGATACAGAACTTACACACGAAAAGTCAAACGTCCATTTCTAGTTTATAAAAGAGAAAACATAAGAAAATAACCCTTTAATATTACTGTAGGATTATTTATTTGTTTTCTAATTTAGTAAAATGCTAAATATTTATGAAACAATATTCAGCACCCTTCTTAATCATGAAGCACTAAAAGCATTCTCATAAAAGGAAAAAAAAGGGAGGCACTATCAATGATTATTTAACATTTTTCCAGTCTACTGGCCTTTTCTATTTATATGAGAAAGAAATGTGAGGAACACTTATTAATAAAGGAAGTACTGGAACGCCCAAATCCCTGGTACATTTTTTCATTGGAGGGAACTGGATCACAGCTCCATGAGGCTACCAGTGCTTGGGTGTGATAGAGGTGCAAGGTAGGGAAGGAGGTACCAGCCCCCCTGGACTATTTTGCTGGGTGGGTCTTTCTGACTCCACAGAGCACCGGAGTGAGTTACACTTGAGCTGCCAGTGGACCCCCACTACCTAGATACTGAAGACCTTTTGAACTCTCCCACCTGATTCATGTTTGTGTTGACTGGGATAACTGGCTCATCACCTGGGGACCTACCAAGGTTGTATCTGGTTGTGTTGTTGTGGGAATGTGGGATTCTCCTTGTCTAGTTGTCACCTGTGAGGAGGGTGAGGTGTCTAAGTTGCTTATATATCTTCACAGCTAAGATTTCAGCCCAAAGCCACTGATTCACTAGCATTGGACAGAGACTAACTGAATACAGGTCAGAGCCATCTAACCCCATCACAATGCAGGTCCCCGGAGTTTCAGGCTGTAGTACTGAATAGGACCTTTGTAAAGCTATAGGGGAAAAGCCGCAATCACTAGTCCCAGTTTTTTGGTAAAGGGCAGGTTAATTACAACTCTAGAAGCCCTTGATTCAATTTCACCTTGCCAGCTTCTCTAGTCAAATGGTGAAAATAATCATGGGGCAGAATCAATGGAAAAATTCTGGCAACATGAATAATCAGAGTAGATCAACTCCCCCAAGGAATGACAATAGAAGGAGACACAGTAGAAGATCCCTTTCATATACAAGTGGCTAAGATGTCAGAAATCTAATTTAGAATTTAGATTGCAAATAAGATTAACCAAATGCAGATAAAGTTGGAATTAGAGTTCAAGGAGCAATTCAAAAGATGTCTCAAGAATTCAATGAAAGACAAAATCACCAAAGATTTTGACACGTTGCAGTAAGAACTTGCAGCCCTCAAAGATCTGAGAAACATAGTAGATCCCTCACTAACAGAATGGAGCAGGCAGAAGAAAGGATCTCTGATACTGAAGGCAAGGCTTTTGAACACTCTCAAGTGCTCAAAGAGGAAGAGAAGTGGAGAACAAAAGCAGATCATTACCTGAGAGAATTGTGGGGCCACTTTAAAAGACCACTCCAAAACATTCCCCTTATAGAAATCCCTGAAGGCAATAAGCTGGCTTCAAAAGGCACAGATGCCCTACTTCATGAGATAATGAAGGAGAACTTACCAGGCATGCCAAAAGATTCTGAAATTCAGGTAGCCAACAATTTCAGAACCCAGGCATGACTCAACCCAAATATAGCATCTCCTAGACACATTGTAATTAACATCAACAAAGTTAATATGAAGGGAAAATGGTGCAAGCAGCCAGATGTAAGAAAACCATAACCTACAAGGGGAAGAATATTAGAATGACTTCAGATCTCTCTGCTGAAACTTTCAAGCCAGAAGAAGATGGTCATTGACCTTCAATCTCCTAAAACAAAACAACTTTCAGTCCAGGATCCTGTATCCATCTAAATTGAGCTTCATTTATGACAGAGAAGTTAAATACTTTAATGACATACACAAGTTGAAGAAATTTGTCATTACAGAACCAGCTCTTTAGGATATTCTCAGAACCATCCTCCATGATGACCAGCACAGTGCTCTACCACCAAAGTAAACTCACTTTGAAATTCTCAACCAAAATCCAATTTCCATAGTGGTGAAAAGATTTAACATGTCCACTGGACTTTCAAAAAACTTGACACTCCAAATATCACCAGGCTTATCAATACTCTCAATTAATGTGAAATGGCTTGAATTATCCTCTTAAGAGGCATAAGATGGCTGACTTATGTATACAAAAACTCAGGCCAGATGTCTGTTGAATACAAGAATCTCATCTTACCTTAAAGGATAAATATAGACTCAAGGTGAAGGGATGGACATCTGTAATCCAGGCAAATGGAAATAAGAAAAAAGCAGGAGTGTCAATTTTATTTGCAGATACATTAGGCTTGAAACCAACAACAGTAAGGAAAGACAAGGATGGTCACTTCATATTTGTTAAGGGAAACTCTCAACATGATGAGATGTCAATTATTAACATTTATGCACCCAGTCAGAATGCTCCTCAATTTATAAGGGAGACCCTAACAAAAATGAGCAATTTAATATTTTCCAGCACCACAATAGCTGGAGATTTTAACACCCCTTTGTCAGTGTTGGATAGATCCTCTGATAAGAAACTAAGCAAAGAAATTTTGGATTTAAAATTCACCATACAACAATTGAATATAACAGACATCTACAGAAACATTTTATTCTAACAAAATTTAATACACATTCTTCTCAGCAGCCCATGGAACATTCTCAAAAATAGATCACATCTTAGGTCACAAGTCTAACTTCAGCAAATTTAAAAGTATAGAAATTATTCCTTGTATTTTCTTGGATCATCATGCAATAAAAGTTGAACTCACCAATAACAGGTATCTGCATACTCATACAAAAACATGGAAACTAAATAACCTTATGCTGAATGATAGCTGGATCATAGACGAGATTAAGAAGGAAATTGCCAAATTTTTGGAATAAAACAATAGTGAAGATACAAATTATCAGCACCTGTGGGATACTGCAAAGGCAGTCTAAGAGGGATATCTGTAGTGTTGCAAGCCTTCCTCAAGAGATGAAAGAGAGGAAGTCAATAACGTAATGGGACATTTTAAGAAACTTGAAAAGGAAAAACTTTCCAACCCCTAACCCAGCAGAAGAAAAGAAATAACTAAAATTAGAGCAGAATTAGACGAAATTGAAAACAAAAGAATTATTCAAAAGATCAATGAAACAAAACATTGTTTTTTTGAGAAATTCAACAAAATTGATAAACCTTTGGCCAACCTAACCAAAAATAGAAAATTAAAATTCCTAATATCATCAATCAGAAATGGCAAAAGTGAAATAACAACATACACCTCAGTAATTCAAAGAATCCTTAATGAATACTACAAAAACCTTTATTCTCAGAACAATGAAAATCTGAAAGAAATTGACCAATACTTAGAAGCACGCCAACTTCCTAGACTTAATCAGAAAGAATTGGAAATGCTGAACAGATCTATATCAGTTACTGAAATAGAATCAACTATGAGAAATCTTCCAAAAAAGAAGAGTCTGGGGCCAGATGGCTTCACATCAGAATTCTACCAAACCTTTAAAGAGAAACTAGTACCTATATTACTTAACCTTTTCCAAAACATTGAAAAAGGAATACTTCCCAACACATTCTATGAAGCAAATATCACCCTGATCCCCAAACCAGGAAAAGATCCAACAAGAAAAGAAAATTATAGACCAATAACTTTAACGAGCATAGATGCAAAAATATTCAATAAGAACCTAGCAAACAGAATCCAGCAACATATCAAATGAATTATACACCAGGACCAAGTAACCAAGTAGGTTTTATCCCAGGGTCTCAAGGTTGGTTCAATACATGTAAATCTATAGATATAATACATCACATAAACAAACTAAAAAACAAAGACCATATGGTTCTCTCAATAGATGCAGAAAAAGCTTTTGATAATATCCAGCATCCTTTTATGATCAGAACATTTAAGAAAATAGGCATGAAGGTACTTTTCTTAAATGGATAGAGGCCATCTATAGCAAACCCACAGCTAATATCATATTGAATGTAGTAAAATTGAAAACATTTCCAACCAGATCAGGAATCAGGTAAGGTTGCCCATTGTCTCCACTGCCTCTTAACATTTCAATGGAAGACTTAGCCATCACAATCAGGCAAGAAAAGGCAATCAAGGGTATACAAATAGAAACAGAGGAGATCAAAAGTTCACTCTTCACAGAAGATATGATTTTTTTTTTCCAGAATCCCCATTCACTTCTCCTGGGACTCAACCACAAAACTCTTAGAAGTGATCAAGGAACACTGTAGCATCTCAGGATACAAAATCAATACTCACAAATCAGTAGCTTTTATATATACTAATAATAGTCAAGCAAAATAAACACTCAAGGACTCTATTCCCCTTACAGTTGTGCCAAAGAATGTGAACTATTTGGGAATTTACCTAACAAAGGACGTGAAAGGTGTCTATAAAGAGAATTATAAAATTCTGAGAAAAGAAATAGCTGAAGATATCAACAAATGGAAAAACATACAATGCTAATCACTGGGAAGAATCAACATTGTTAAAATGTCAATGCTACCCAATGCAATTTACAAATTTAAATGCAATCCCTATCAAAGCACCACGGTCATGCTTTAAAGATCTGAAAACAATAGTACTTCATTTTATATGGAACCAGAAAAAACCTCAATTAGCCAAGACATTTCTCAGACATAAAAACTAATCAGGAGGAATCATGCTACCAGACTTCAAACTATACTCTAAATCTATAGTGATCAAAATAACATGGTATTGGCATAAACATAGAGAGGTAGATGTGTGGAACAGAATTGAAAACAAAGAGATGAACCCGGACACTTATCATCATTTGATCTTTGATAAGCCCATTAAAAATATAAACTGGGGAAAAGATTCCCTATTTAACAAATGGTGCTAGGAGAATTGGCTGGCAACTTGTAAGAGACTGAAACTGGACCCAGGCCTTTTTGTTTTTTTTTTTGCAGTTTTTTGCACAGGGTCGGGTTTGAACCCACCATGTTTGGTAGGGGCCAGTGCCCTACTCCTTTGAGCCACAGGCACTGGCCCCATATACATTTTTTTTTTTTTTAACAAAAATTGATTCTTACTGGATAAATGGTTTAAACTTAAGACATGAAACTATAAAGATTCTTGGAGAGAGTGCAGTAGAAATACTTGAAGAAATTGGCGGCTCGGCGCCTGTGGCTCAATCGGCTAAGGCGCCAGCCACGTACACCTAAGGTGGCGGGTTCAAATCCCCAGCCCGGGCCCGCCAAACAACAATGATGGCTGCAACCAAAAAATGGCCGGGC
>CAUYQV010097000.1:0-14520 GCA_963574575.1 Galagoides demidoff
TTTTTTGAGACAGAACCTCAAGCTGTCCCCCTGGGTAGAGTGCTGTGGCATCACAGCTCACAACAACCTCCAACTCCTGGGCTCAGGCGAGTCTCCTGCCTCTGCCTCCCAAGTAGCTGGGACCACAGGCGCCTGCCACAATGCCTGGCTATTTTTTGGTTGCAGCCATCATTGTTATTTGGCGGGCCCAGGCTGGATTTGAACCCACCACCTTAGGTGTATGTGGCTGTCGCCTTAGCCACTTGAGCCACAGGCGCCGAGCCTCTTTTTTTTTTTTTTTTAGACAGAATTTCACTATGTTGCCCTTGGTAGAGTGCTGTGATGTTATAGCTCACAGCAACCTCAAACTCCTGGGCTCAAGTGATCTTCTTGCCTCAGCTTGAGCCACCTGGCCCGGCGATAATACTATATTCTTTTCATTATTTATTTATTTATTTTTGAGACAGAGTCTCATCGTGTTGTAAAAGTCATAGTTGGTTTGATTACCGTGGCAAGTAGCTCACAGCAGTCTCAAACTCTTGGCAAGGGGATTGAACACATGAGATGAGAGGCAATTGGAAGTGCCTCCCTGTCAGTAAAAGTCGTACCGTGGCAAATAGCTCACAGCAGTCTCAAACTCTTGGCCTTAACCTTGGTCTTGCCTCAGCCTCCCAAGTAGCTGGGACTACAGGGGCCCGCCACAACGCCCGGCTATTTTTTGTTGCAGTTGTCATTGTTGTTTAGCTGGCCCAGGCCGAATTCGAACTTGCCACCCTTGGTGTATGTGGCCGGTGCCATAACCACTGTGCTACAGGCGCCGAGTCAGGAGTGCTACTTTTGACATCATTTGTAAACTTACACAGAAAACAATTGATAGACTAATGTCTTTGAAAGGAGGAACTAGGAATAGTTCAAATCTATAGTACCAGGGAGACATATTATTTAAAAGCTGAGGATTAGACGTCTAAAACCTAACTTTGGTTTTTGTTAATATATTTTTCTGTCCTTTTAGTCACTTTACACTTCCCTATTCTTTGGACTGTTACCTGTCAACAATTTCCCCATGGCATTTGGGAAAGTGCAAATGGATTGTACACTTGGAAGGTTTGCTAGTCTAAAGTGAGAGTTCTTTGTATTTGTTTCAAGGGCAAAAGTCCTCTTTTTTTTCACACAGAACAAATGGAATAGATTTTCTATAGTAAATGATGCTGAGAACTGTTCTAATAATTGAACAAAAACTAATTCAACATCATGACAGTATTATCTTGGATCCAGTTGATTTGCTATTCATTTGAGGTTTCTAGAGGGGACGATTCAGGAGATGGAAATGAATGTAAAATGTGAAGTTATTGAAAACTCTATTTCAGCGTTTCACTCTGAAGACCTAACAGTGCAGCTTTTTGCAAAGGCCAAGGTGATGATTTTGGTTAGATGTGAAATTCTGAGAGAAAGGGGTCCAGAATGAGGGAGAGGCAGGAGTTTTGAGGCAAGGGGATTGAACACATGAGACGAGAGGCAATTGGAAGGGCCTCCCTGTCAGTAAAAGTGGTTTGGAAAGACACAGAGGTGTCTGGAAGCCAGTAAAACGGTGAGCAAGACTTTCTCACTTCCTTTCCATTAAAGTGGTGAGCCTCTGTCCTGGTGTCTCCTGAATAGGGAATTCCTGAATCCATAAAAGGGAAATGTGTTAGGCAAGATGGGAAGTATGATTAAGGTGTGAGTTGGGAAGATTAAGATTTCGATTAAGTAAAGGAATAGGCTAGGATGGGTTTGCCTGTTTTATAGGCTCTTAGAATGGAAAGGGACTTTCTAAAGGAAAATAACATTTAGGTCATAACAAACTATCCAAATATGATTTAACAGAAATCTAAATTTAAGACTAGGTGTGGTGGTGCATACTCGTAATCCTAGCACTCTGGGAGGCTGAAATGGGAGGATCACTTGACATCTGGAGTTTGGGGACCAGCTGGAGCAAGAGCAAGACCCTGTGTCTACTAAAAATAGGAAAAATGAGCAGGGCATTGTGGCAGACACCTGCGGTCCCTGCTAGTTGGGAGGCTGAGGTGAGAGGATTGCTTGAGCCCAGAAGGTTGAGGTGGTTATGACCTAGGCTGACGCCATGGCACTCAAGCCTGGGCAAGAGAGTGAGCACCGTGCCCAGCTTAAAGTGACAATTTAATGTAGATAAGACTGTGGTGGGAAATTATGGCAAAGATAGAGTATGTTAAATTTTAACATTAATGTTCCAAACAAGTAATAATATTAGAACGAGGGCCAGGTATTGACTTGAGTTCATCATGCATGTATTTTGTCTTTCGTAGATCTGTTTTTTTTGAAGCTGAAATAAAGTATAATTGTAACTCTAAGCTAGGAGTATGGCAGGTTTTCTTCTATTTTTTTTTTGTAATAAAATTATTACTTCCAACTTTATGTGTGAAATAACTCATGAAAAGATTTAGTTTTCATTATAATGGGGGTTGTAAAAATGTCAGTCATCTGTCATTACCTAAGTATTGGGTTTTCACCACTGCGCAGCAGAGCTATTTACTTGTATGTGTGGGAACAAAAAAAAAAAAAAGAATCTGAACAACCCTGGATAACACAAGACCAAGCAGAAAAGCTGAGATAGTTAACAGTTTTTAAAGATTTGTGAGTTCTCTGCACATTTTCCCCTGCTAACAACTAATTACTTTATTTTTGAGGAGTGGACAAGGTGGTAGATTACTAGAATGAATGTTCATTAGAAACTAAAGATGAACAAGATTAGGTTATTGTGCTACCTAAGAAAAGTGGAAGAGTGTAAGAGTATACAGATTAATTGAAGAAAAAAAGGTGGTTAGACTTAAGAAATAAAATTTTGGCCTTGAATATAACATACCCAATACTGGAATTAAATTTTTTTCGAAGATTTAAACTTCCTTCGAAATGGGAAAAGATATTTGCATATTACAGATCGGACAAAAGCTTGATAGCTAGGATCTACAGAGAACTCAAATTAATCAACAAAAAAAGACCCAACAATCCCATGCATTATTGGCCAAGAGACATGAATAGAACCTTCTCTAAAGAAGATAGACGAATGGCTAACAAAACTTGAAAAAATGCTCATCAGCTGGGCATGGTGGCTCACACCTGTAATCCTAGCACTCAGGGAGCCTGAGGTGGGTAAATTGCCTGAGCTCATGGTTCAAGACCAGCCCAAGCAAGAGTGAGACCCTATCTCTTAAAAAAAAAAAAAAAGGGTGTTGTGGCTGGCGCCTGTAGCCCCAAGCTACTTGGGAGGCTGAGGCAAGAGAATTACTTGAGCCCAAGAGTTTGCGGTTGCTGTGAGCTGTGATGTTATGGCACTCTATATTGAGGGCAACAAAGTGAGACTGTCTCGAAAAGAAAAAATGCTCATCATTGGGTGGCGCCTGTGGCTCAAAGGCTCCAGCCCTGCATGCCAGAGGTGGCAGGTTCAAACCCAGCCCCGGCCAAAAACTGAAAAAAAAAAAAATGCTCATCGTCCCTAATCATCAGAGAAATGCAAATCAAAATTACCCTGAGATAGCACCTAACCGAGGGAGAAAGGCCCACATCACAAAGTCTCAAAGTTGCAGATAAATGCTGATGTGGATGTGAAGAGAAGGGAACACTTTTACACTGCTGGTGGGACTACAGACTAACACAACCTTTTTGGAAGGAAGTATGGAAAATCCTCAATTCAAATTAGACCTCGCATTTGATCCTGCAATCCCATTACTAGGCACCTACCCAGAAGAACAAAAATCTACCACTCCACTGAGGGTGACAAAGTGAGACTGTGTCTCAAAACAAAAAAATAGAGCTTTGAATTAAGACATTTGCACTAGACTTTATTGGAGCTCAATTTATAATCACCAAACTCTGGAAACAACCTAAATGCCCACCAACCCAGGGATGGATTAACAAACAGTGGTAGATGTATCCCATGGAATACTATTCAGCCATTAAAAAAGATAGAGACTTACATCTTGTATTAACCTGGATGGAGGTGGAACACATTCTTCTTAGTAAAGCATCACAAGAATGAAGAAGCAAGAATCCAGTGTATTCAATTCTAATATGAAAGCAGTAGATGATCTAATACAAGGTGGGGTTAGGAGAATAAGGGAGTGGAGAGGGAGATTTGTGGGGGTCATAGTGTATAGCACATTTCTTGGGGGCAGGACACACAAACGATCTAAACTTAGGAAGAACATTCAGTTTTATTTTATATTCTTGATACTCTAGGTTACAGTATATTTTAGTTAACATAGGAATCCAAAATTTTGATTTCAAAAATATTTAGGGTTTTTTGATTCATCATGAAATTATGGAAAAATTGTTGCCAGCTATCAGTAATAGACTTTATTTACATTTTGTAATTGTCAGTAGAGCTTTTGATTGCAAATATACTTTTTCTAATCACTTAGCATAAGTAGTATTTAGTGTTAATCTATTTTAGTTTGAATATTGGTCCTACATTTGAAAAGTAATGTAGTTAGGGCACTGGCCCTGCTAAACCAGAGGCAGTGAATTCGAGCCTTGCCTGGGCCTGATTAAGAACAACAACAACAAAAAAGGATAAGTTATAGGGCAGGGCGCAATGGATCTTGTCTGTAATCCTAGCACTCTGGGAGGCTGAGGCAGGTGGATTGCTAGAGCTCAGGATTTTGAGACCAGCCGGAGCCAGAGTGAGACCTTGTCTCTAAAAATAGCCAGATGCTGTGGCCAGCGCCTGTAGTCCCAGCTACTTGTGAGGCTGAGGCAAGAGGATCACTTGAGCCCAAGAGTTTTAGGTTGCTGTGAGCTATAACAGCACGACACTCTTCCGAGGGTGACAAAGTGAGACTCTGTTTCCAGAAAAAAAAAAAAAAAAAAGAAATGATTTAAGTGGTAAACTAAATAAGATAATTGACTTAGCGATGAATGAAATGTTCACATTGTATTCTAACAGATGAAGGATAGATAGTATTACTGAATCTATTAAGTGGTTTATTATCAGTTGTTTAAAGAAACGTTTATCTTTTCTCTCAGTGATTAGTTGCATGTTCTATAATTTTGATCTGTCTAAAAATAAAATGGATACTTCTTGGCTCAAATCTTGAATGGACTGTATTTTCCCTAGTTGTTTATTGAATTAGGTACAAACTCTTGATATGGCATTCATTATTTAACTTGTATTTCCACTCTTAATCCCCACTACAGCTGCAAATATACCTCATATTCTATCTAGACTGGTCTTGAACATGCCCTGTACGTGGGAAAATTAGCTTCTCCAACTCCTTTCCTATCCTTAAGTTCTTCTGCTAGAATTATATCTGTTCTTCTTTCCTTCACTCTTTTTTTTTTTTTTTTTGCGACAGAGCCTCAAGCTGTCCCTCTGGGTAGAGTGATGTGACATCACAGCTCACAGCAACCTCCAACTCCTGGGCTTAAGCAAGTCTCCTGCCTCCACCTCCCAAGTAGCTGGGACCACAGGCGCCTGCCACAAAGCCTGGCTATATTTTGGTTGCAGCTGTCATTGTTTGGTGGCCCGGGCTGGATTCGAACCTGCCACCTTAGGTGTATGCGGCTGGCGCCCTAGCCGCTTGAGCCACAGGCGCTTAGCCCTTTCATTCACTTTTTAAGAAACATTGCAATACTGTTCGAGGTGCTTGGTTATACCAGTGAACAAGAGTCTCTGTCATTATGGCAGTTGTATTTGGTTGGCGGAGGCAAAAAATAAACATAGCTCATTTAGTGATTAAGTGGTATAAGGGAAAATGAAGTAGGCTAAGGAGCATAGAGAATGAATGATGGGGATTCTGTTTCGATTTAACAGGACATTCTTTTAGCCCTGTGGAATAGGGAACATGGAAGCAAGGGCAAAAGTAGGATGACTAGTTGGAAGAGTTTTTTTCAGTAATTCAGGCATGAGATAAATGATGGTAGCTTGGAATAAGGTAGGAAATGGCCTGATTCTAGATATATTTCTAAGATGGAGATAACAGAATTTCCTGATGGACTGATGAGAGAAAGAAGAGTCAAAGATGATTCTGATGATGAGGTGGGGAAGGCTATGGGAAGGGCTAGTTCTGCTTGGGAGATTTGCTTTTTGACTTTTTTTTTTTTTTTTTTTTTTTTTAAGACAAGGGTCTCACTTGGTCCCCTTAGTAGAGTACTGTGGTGTCACAGTTCACGACAACCTCAAACTCTTGGGCTCAAGTGATTCTGTTGCCTCTGCCTCCCAAGTAGCTGGGACTATAGGCACCCACCACAGCGCCCAGCTGTTTTATAGCGATGGGGTCTTGCTCTTGCTCAGGCTGGTCTTGAACTCCTGAGCTTGAGTAGTCCACCTGACTTGGCCTCTCAGAGTGATAGGATTATAGGCATGAGCCACCATGCCAGACCAAATCATTTTCATTGAATGAGTGACTACCTTAAGTAGAATTGGCAGACCTAGCCCTATTGCTACTAATTATGGTTGGCTAAAAATATATTTTTTAAATGCTATCCTTTGAAAAATGGATACCTGTTTAAGAGTAGTATTTGGGGAGTAGCTGGTAGAAAACAAAGCATGGACTGGCTGAGATTGCCGGCATATATAGTAGCATTCCACCAAGTTTGGCATTTCTCAAAACCTTCTTTCACTCACTTTATTTTTCACCCTCTCACTTTTTCTGATATGACAGTACTTATTTGGAAAAGATCCCAGTTCATAAGGTGATAAAACCTTATGTGACTCTAGACCAGGGGTCCTCAGACTTTTTAAATAGGGGGCCAGTTCACTGTCCCTCAGACTGTTGGAGGGCTGGACTGTGGGCCCCGGGAGGAGTTGGCTGCTAAGCAGGACAGGCAGCGGCGGCAAAAACATCCAGCAGGCCGGATAAATGTCCTAGGCGGGATGCATATGGCCTGCGGGCCGTAGTTTGAGGATACCTGGTCTAGACTTTTAAGTATGGCACAGTACTGCTTACAATTATATGTGTGTGTGTGTGTGTGTATATATATATTACAATTATATATTTTTTAGTTACAATATCTTCAAAGTCAAAGTATGAAGAATTTGAGTATAAAGAATTTTCTCTTGATGGCACATGTCCAGTTAGGTTTTGCAAGATAAACTTTCCACAAGATAAACATACTATCTTTTCTCTAATGCTGGAATTAAGAACTGTCTTCCCCATAAGTAAAATGAAGTTCAAGCCTGAATAAAATCTGCCCTTCATCATTTAATTTGACCTGTTAAATTCCCTCCCCCACCCCCATGCCTCTGGTATCTCCTGGCATTTCTCAGAAGTTGTATCATTGCTTCCTTCCTTTAGTACTGGCAGAGATATTTCTTTAAACGTAGTTACTGGCAGATAAATCCCTTTAAATGTGATAGTGAGAAGGGAAGGCTGTGATGCTAGAGTAGCTTGATTCTTGTAAAAATTGGATTCCTTTGTCTTTTATTAAAAGTATTATCTCAAGCAAATTTAGGACCCACCAATAAAGCCCTAAATTCCTTTGAATGTATTTACTTTGTATCTGTGCCCTCTCTTACTGCAGTTATTTTTGTAAATCTAGAGACGGTACAAATTAAGCAATCATTTGTTAAACAAGCAACTTTAGGAAGGGCCGGCTAAGTACTCGGAGCCACTCTAGGCACTGGGGAAACAAACAACAAAAAAATGTACCCTTAAGTTCCAGTAGCTCAGACTGTAATGTAGGAGGGAACATACACAGTCATCCTCCCGGGAAAATATTTTCCTTGGGAGTCATTGTAACTCACTGATTGAGAGGCTTTTTCACTTCTAGAACGATCTGTGTATGTGTTGGAATAGAAACTTATTTTCTGTTTCATTTCTTAAATGCATAGAAGAAATACATAGAAGAATATTTCGTGCTTACCTGAACGAATATAAACATTTGTGGAGTGTTTTCTTTGTGTCAGGCACTATATTAACTGCATTGCATGTATTAACTCATTTGATTGTTGCTCAATAAAATGTTTGCTAAAGGAATATCTAGAAGCTCCCCCATCCCCTCCCTTGCACGGGCTTGATTCCAGAGAAGGGTGGTGGGAAAAGAAATATCGCCTGATTGGGGCCGGGCAGGTGTTTTATGCCTGTAATTGTAGCATCTGGGAGGCTGAGGCAGGTGGAGTGCATGAGTTCAGAAGTTTTAGACCAGCCTGAGGTAGAGTAAGACCCTCTCTCAAAAAAAAAAACAAACAAAAAAAACACCAAAAAACTAGTTATTGTGGCAGGTACCTATAGTCCCAGCTACTTGGGAGGCACAGAGGATTGCTTGAGCCCAGAGTTTGAGATTGCTATGAGCTATGATACCATTGCACTCTACCCAGGGCGACAAAGTGAGACTGTCTCAAAAAAAAAAAAAAAAAAAAATCACATCACATGATTGGGAAAAAGCAAATGCCTGTTAAGTTCACAGAAATACTTATATAAGAAGTCAGAGAAACGGGCTGAAAGGGTGATGGAAATCCCTGGGCTCAGTTTATATTTGCTGTTTTGATTTAGTCTCTTAAAATGGTTCTTATTTTATTGAAATGAACAGATTTTCTTCCTTGCAAAGTAAAAGACTGAATGGAGATCTGAGGATTGTGTTTTAGCCTGGAACACATGGCTTGACAGCCATTGGGATTAAGAGTTGTCGATGGAGTTAGTGTCCTGATGACTCAGCAGGGACCCCTGTGTTGTAATATGGCTTTGATAGCTGTGCGTATGGGTATTTTTTTCCTATCCTTTGGAATATTTGTGATCTGAGATCCCAGAGTTAGAGCTAGGGTATGATTGTAGATTTGAAGTATCGTTTGTATTCTCTATGTAGACACTTTAGACTGTTTTAAAGATAATTAGAATTAATATTTCAAACAGGCAATTGAGTTGTCATAGGGAAGACTGGATCTGTAGTGTTAATGCTCCTGTTATAATGTAATGTTTAAGAGTGTGGGCCCTGGAGCCTTGCAGCCTGTGTTTGAATCCTTGTTCTACCCTTCACTAGCTGCCTTGGTGTCTCCACTGGGGCTTTTATAAAGATTAAAAGAGTTAATGTTAGGAAAGCACTACTATAAGAAAGCACTTTGCACTTAGTCTGATGCATAGTAAGCCTTGTTTGCTTATTACCGTTTTGCCTTTGGGAGTGCAGTGTTAAGCCTGTGTTGGCCTGTGGTTAGTTTGTAAGTTCAGTATACCATATGGGAGCTATCTAAGACGAACATCTGCCAGGCTGCCGCTATAACCGAATGGGTCACTTTCCATTCTTTATCAGAAGAACAGCGTTAGTGCAAAAAAGAGTCTAAGGTTGGACTTGAATTCATTCTGAATTAACTTCGGTGATCCGTGATTCTGTTGACACTTCACTCGGTAACGGAGGGACTGTCAGGTTGGACTCTGACATCTTAGTTCATTTGCGTCAGCAGCTCTTTCTGGACTTGGAGCTAAACTGAGAGTCCACTATTAGGAAGACATTTTCTTTGTTTTTTTTTCTTTCCTTTCCTTCCCTCCCTCCCTTCTTTTTATTTATTTACTTATTTTTTGTAGTTTTTGGCTGGGGCTGGGTTTGAACCCTCCACCTCTGGCCTATGGGGCTGGCGCCCTACTCCTTTGAGCCACAGGTGCCACCCCAGTTTTTTTTCTTCTTTTCCCTTTAGAGACAGAGTCTCACTTTGTCACCCTCTGTAGAGTGCGGTAGCATCACAGCTCACAGCAACCTCCAGCTCTTGGGCTTAGGTGATTCTCTTGCCTCAGCCTCCCAAGTAGCTGGGACTACAGGCGCCCACCACAATGCCTGGCCATTTTTTTGTTGCAGTTTGGTCAGGGCTGGGTTTGAACCCACCACTCTCCGTATATGGGGCTGGTGCCCTACTCACTGAGCCACGGGTGCCACCCTCTTTTTCTTTTTTAAAGTAAAAGAACAAAAGAAGTAAAGAGGAATAATCTAGGACATACAGAATTTATTGGTTCTGTAGTAGTGCTTTTGAATTGGATTTTGGCTTCATGTAATACTGAATTTCACTGTTTCTTGACTTTAAAAAATTATACTTAATAAAGTTGAACTGTTCATGTATTTACATTTATCTAATTCTTTCTTTATAGAAATATAGACACATTTAGGAAAATTAGACATTAGGTATTTTTAAGTATTTATCATCCCAGAAAAAGAGGACAAGATTAAGTTCTTTTTATTTATAGGTGAGGAAACTGAGATTATATAGATTTATAGGTTTTATTCTTAGTAATTTTTTTTCTTTTTTTGAGACATTGTCTCATTATGTTACCCTTAGTAGAGTGCTCTTGCCTCACAGCTCATAGCAACCTCAAACTCTTGGACTTAAGTGATTCTCTTGCCTCAGCCTCTCAAATAGGGAGGCACCTGCCACAAGGCCCAGCTATTTTTTGGTTGCAGTTGTTTAGTTGGCCCAGGTCAGGTTTGAACCCGCCATCCTCTGTGTACCTGGCTGGCCCCGTAACCACTGTACTACAGGCGCCGAGCCTATTCTTAATAAATTTTAAGGGGAAAGGGTGGAGTTGAAGTCTCCCAATTGTTTATTTATAGACTGTATGATTATTGTTTTTAAAAATTTTCACCTTAGGGCCAGGTGTGGTGACTCATACCTATAATCTTAGCACTCTGGGAGGCCAAGGTGGGAGGATCACTTGAGCTCAGGGGTATGAAACCAGCTGAGGATAGTGTTGGGTGCTTACTGTGGGCCAGGCACAATGTGCCAGTCTTTTACCTTATGTTACTTAATTCAATCCTCATATAAACTCCAAAACAGATACTGTCAAAACCGTTTTTTGCAGGGCCAGTAAGTAGCAGTGCTGGGATTTGTACCTGGGTCTTTATGATTCCAGAGGCTGATTCTTAACCACTAAAAGCTTTTTAATTTGTTTATGTTCTTTGTCTTTATTTGAAACTTGAGTGTTTGCCTAACAGTTTTGTTTTCATTATGTACTATTTTCAGTTACCCTGAAAAGTAAAAAACTGTGAATATTTGAGGATATTTTTAGAATGTAACAACAAAACAATGAGCCTAGATGGTTCATTAGATGACTTTGGTTGGCTTTCAGTTCTCTTGGTAAAATTTGAAAGGAAGCTAAAATTTCCATTACCCCACCTATTTGCATTTTTGGGGCCTGGTTAATTAGTATTTTGTAAAGTACTTTAAAGGGTTTATTTATAAGCTGGTTAAGGATCCCCATTTGAACATTACAGTATTTTGATTTTTAGAATTCTTTTCCAAGAAATGTCAAAGTGGTTCAAGTTTAACAAAAATTACACGTTAATTTGTTAATGTTTTTCTCTGAGTTCTCCCACCTCCCTCCTTTCTTTCTCCACACCCTTCAGAGGAGTCTATGCTTTGTATTGTTGAAAAAAAAGCAAGGAAGTTTCTTTTCATGGAGAGAGGAAATGGCTGTTAGTTCAGGACTTTATCCATATTAGGTATAAACTAAATATAGACGTGTAATCCAGGAGTGAAGTCACATCTATAAAGTTTCTTAAGCAGAGCTAATGAGATCAGCCAGTGCTCTTGGATCTGTTTTTTTCCCCTACTTTTGGCTCACTTACCAAACTGATTAGTCCTATGGTCTGTGTGCTTTTCACCCTGTAAAAACAACAACAAAAGAATCAAACCATTTAAGGAATCTTTCTATAAAAGAAGTGTGCGTGCACACAAGTTGTTTTGTGTATGAAGCATAGTTATTCATGTCTTTGCTTGATGGGAGGTTATAAATATATTAGTTTCTTTAATTTCTAGGCCCTGTCATTTTCCTATCACTGATTCTTTTTTTTTTTTTTTTTTTTTGAGACAGATTTTCACTTATTAACCCTCGGTAGAGTGATGTGGCATCACAGCTCACAGCAATCTCCAACTCCTTGGGCGTAGGTGATTCTCCAGCCTCAGCTTCCCAAGCAGCTGGGACCATAGGCGCCTGCTACAGTGCCTGGCTATTTTTCTGTTGCAGCTTGGCCAGGGCTGGGTTTGAACCCGCTACCCTCAGTATATGGGGCCAGTGCCCTATTCACTGAGCCACAGGCACTGCCTTCTTTTTTTTTTTTAAGTTGGTTTTTATTCTTGAGTCTTTTGTCACACATACTTTTTACCGTTGGCCAGGCTCATCTCATGTAAATTGTTAAGAAACATCTCTTTTACTTAGAATTTTCTTGGTTTATTCAGTTTTTAATCATTGTCAGATTGTAAATGATGGACTCAATCTCCAGTTTGTGACCAAAGCACATGTTGCTTTCAAAGAAGGACTTTTAAAAGCCCCCAGAAGCATTCTTACAGTAACTGTTTTTAGCTTTTGTGCTTCTTCTGAGAGCCCTTTTCAACGATGTCATTTGAGACACTTACTTGTAAATGTGCTGTACTTCTGGAGAAAGAATTATATGTGTTTATAGCATCTAATTGGAATACAACTAACTCTGTAATACAAACATTTAGTTTATGATAGTTGAAGTCATGAAACCAAATGTTCTGCAAGGCTCAGTTCAGATATCTTTTGAATCTTTGTCTGGAAGGACCTTATATATGCTCCCTTAGCAGAACTCATCTTATTTCTACTGTTTGAACCAATTACACAGTTTTGTATTCTGCCACTCATCTGAATCTTTTGTCACATCTTCCAGGCTAAAATGTGAATTCTAAGAGATCAGGAATCTCTTATTTTTTTTTCTCATCTTTTATATCTCTCATCTGCCATAAACCTTGATGTACAGGAGATAATCTGTTAATTCTGTAAGCATCTCTTAGCATCTGTTTGCAAATTGGTATGTGTAGTATGGGCTTAGGAGCACATTGTTGTGGTGCTGTGTTCTATATAACGTCATAGTAAAAGACCAGAGATAAAGGTAGTATTCAGTTATTGAACTTGAGACATGTAATTTGGGTTTTATGATTGGTTGCTCACTCCATAGCCATTGCTCTCAATAACAGATTCGTTTAGAGGACTTAGAATCTTCAAATTATGTAATTGGATGCCCAGTTCAACCTCTGTAAGTATCATAACTGATCTGCTATTATTCTCATGCTTCTTAGAGGTGGTACCCAATCAAGTCTGGATTTATTTTATATACTAAGGTAGCTTTACATTTGGGTTGAATTTAGGCCCAGCCAAAAAGTTGAGGCCTGAGATTCCAAAGTCAGATCCAGTTAATTAGAAGCAGTCTCTTAGAAAACAAAGACAGAACTAATAAAAGTTCTTTGTGCTAATGGAGGTAATTTGCCCGAGAAATGCAAAATATTGCAAGAGTGAATTCTTTGACTGGAAAGATACTGTATTTTCCAAATTAAATTCCTGAAAGATAAAGTTTAAAGACAGATTTTGTTTCTTGTGTCTAAAATGGAGCAGACAGGCTGGGCATAGGGGCTGTAATCTTAGCACTCTGGGAGGCTGAGGTGGATGCATTGCTTGAGTTCTTGAGTTTGAGACCAGCCAAGCAAGAGCGAAACCCATCTCTACTAAAATGAATAGCAAAACCTGCCAGGTATAATAGCGCATCTCTATAGTCCTGGATACCAGGGAGGCTGAGGCAAGAGGATTGCTCAAGAGTTTTAAGTTTGTTGTGAGCTATGATTCCATGGTACTCTACCCAGGGCAGCAGAGTGAGACTCCTGTCTCCAAAAAAAGGAAAGAAAAAGGCAGATAGAACTGTTATAAGTTAGAAGTTTTCTTTTTCTTTTTCTTTTTTTTCTCCCAAGGCAGAGTCTCATTATATTGCCCTTGGTAGAGTGCTGTGGTGTCATGGCTCATAGCAACCTCCAACTCTTGGGCTTAAGCAATTCTCTTGCCTCAGCCTCCTAAGTGGCTGGACTACAGTGCCTGCCACAATGCCCAGCTATTTTTTTGTTGTTATCGTTGTTTACTAGGCCTGGGTCAAGTTCAAACCCACCAGCTCCGGTGTGTGTGACTGGCACCTTCCCTGCTGAGTTACAGGTGCTGAGCCAATTTTCCTTTTTTTTTCTTTTTTGTGGAGATGAGATCTTCCATTACTGAGGCTAGTCTTGAACTCTTGTCCTCAATTGATCTTCCTGCCTCGACCTTCCAAGCTGCTAGGATTACAGGTGTGAGCCACCATGCCCGGCCAGAAATCAGAGTTTTGATCCTGCTGCTGAACTTCCGGTGGAATGTCTGGTTAAAGTTGCTTGGTCTTGGCTCGGCGCCTGTGGCTAAAGCGGCTAAGGCGCCAGCCACACACACCTAAGGTGGCAGGTTCGAATCCCCAGCCCGGGCCTGCCAAACAACAATGATGGCTGCAGCCAAAAAATGGCCGGGCGTTGTGGCGGGCGCCTGTGGTCCCAGCTACTTGGGAGGCTGAGGCAGGAGACTCGCTTGAGCCCAGGAGTTGGAGGTTGCTATGAGCTGTGATGCCATGGCACTCTACCCCGGCGGATAGCTTGAGGCTCCATCTCAAAAAAAAAAAATAAATAAATAAAAGCAGAGTGCAGCAACGATGGCCTTGCTGCATGTGTTTACTAAAAATAATTGAAACTTACATCTGCAGGGGGCAAATGTTATGTAAATTATGCCTCAAAATCACTGTTAAACATGT
>CAUYQV010097002.1:0-22478 GCA_963574575.1 Galagoides demidoff
AAAAATTATGTATAGTATTATTTTATTCTTTGGCATATTTCTCATTTGAGTGAATTTTTTTAGTAGATTGCTGTTGTTGTTTAAAAGGTCATGAAATTTTTCACAAGAATTTGTTAAATTATATTTCACAGATTAAATGGCTTTCAAAGTCTCAACACTTAATTGTGATTTTTCTGATGTTCACACTTTATTTACCATGGGAAAAATGCAGTCAGTCGCAGCATTAGTTCCAGGTTAGGACAGCGTGTATCCCACAATTTTTAGTGTATTATTGTATGGAACATGGTTTGTTTCAAAATGATGAAATATTTCTAACCATTTGTTCTCTATTGTGATCTTTGCTGATGCCCAAAATTTAACCTTTTACCTATCAATATATTTTTTAATAATGATACCTCATAAGTCATAAGTGTCACTTTCAAGGCTGGTGCTAGACTTTTTGCTGCCACTATAAAATATAAATAATATGAGTACTGTCTGCCAAACTCATGAAATAAAAAAATAAATTACTTACCTAAATTATCTGAATAGCTGATTTGTTGACATCGCTTGTTTAACTAGCACTAGCACGCAGTATGATGTGTATCATCTGAGAGACAGTTACAAAATGTTTTCGTTGTTGCCAATGCCAAAAAATGCCATTGTTCACTAAGTCCAAACAATGGTGGTTGAATTCTAACAACTGATCAACAATGGGAACTTTTCATAAGTAGTTCTCGATAATCAGTTCTCAACAATTATTTGTTATTATTAAAGTTTAACATTATAAAATTAACAAAAATAATATAAAACTCATATCCTGACAAAATAGCCACATGGCAGCCAAAATCTGTCTATTTCCTTCCCGTTCTCCCTCCGTTCCCTAGCTTGTCATGCATTCTTTCCAAAAATCGGGACTTTTTTAAAACGCAGCGGGACACGGGACAAATTATTAAAAATTTGGACTGTCCCACCAAAAGTGGGAAGTCTAGTCACCTTACTCATGGGCAACAACTGGAAAAGGAAAATCAAACCCTCCCACAACAACACAACCAGGTGTTGGATGGTCCTTGTGTCATTGTCCCAGGTCAAGAATTTCAAATCAATTGTCCTAGCAAGCACCCAGTCTCAAGTGGGAGAGTTCAAAAGGTCTCCAACAACTAGATAGCAGGGGTCTTCTGGTAGCTGGAGAATGACTCACTCTGGTGCTCTGTGAAGTCACGAGGGCCCACAGAGCAAATGAATTAGTCCAAGAAGGTTGATTTCTTCTTCCCCACCTTACACCTCTATCATGTCCAGTCACTGGTAATCCCACAGGTCTGTGACCCACTCCCTCCAATGACCATGGGTTTGTTCCTGTCTGAGTCAGTGGGAGATCTGTCTCCCCAGCCAGGCCACCTCACTCTGGCACTAGCTGCCAGGGGGAGCTGAAGCCTTATGACCTCAGGTGCTTAATCAAGGCTGGGGAGTTTCACTCAGTTCAAGTCCCGCCCCTGACTGATGTTGCTGCCATTTATATTCTCACAGAATTTGCATTTCTGTCCTGGCTAGTCCCCTGTGGGCCAGGTGCTGTTTGATTTCACAGAAACTGTGACTCAGCCCCGCCCTGTGCCACCGCTGCTGCTGCAATTCTCATGGAGCTGGCATCTCTGTCTCTGCTGCACTCTGTGTTGGGGCAGGGGCAGTTAGAGCTCACAAATGGCTCTCAGTTCGCGCCCTTCCCTGGGCTGATGCTGCTGTCATATTTGCTTTTATCTCCCAGCTATGGTTCTCTGGGAGCCAGTTGCATCTTGGGCTCACAAAAGCAGCAATTATGACTTAGCCCTGCCCTGGGAGTATGCCACCTCTGCACACCAGCAGATTCTATTCTCCATCCCTGCAGAGCATTGCTCCGGGAGGTACCGCCTCAGGCATACCCTTTGCTCATTAGGCCTGTGTTTTCATCCCAGATCTGTTCCACCTGTGGCCGCAACTGGAGCAGAGGCTTAGCTTCCTCTGCTTGCTAATAGAGGTGGGAAGTATTTCTCCAAAACATCACCAGGTGTGTGAACCCCATTGTTACCACTGCTGCTGTTGCTCTGCTGTACTGTGGGGCACTATCTCTCCCTCTCCTGTAGGGCTCTCTCACTCCACAGTCTCTGCTTTATACCCATGCTCCCAAGTCAGCACAGACTTGTAACAGCCCATGCCCTGTTGGGAAAATGCCCAAGAATCTAGACTCCATGGGGGACAGGCTTCCAGACCATGGGGTTGAGAGTGGAAGGGAGTGCTGGGATTTCAGGATTTAGGGTAGAGTATATATTCAGTTTTATGCCTGGCAGGAGAGTGCCATGGCACACTTGTGGGTCCTCTCTGGGGAAGGAGTTACAGTTTTAGAGGGTCTCTCCTGTGGGATAAAATAGGAGGACATCTGAACTCTGCTCACTTGTTTGTGGAAAGTATAACTGTGAGACATTCTCATGGGGAAGGGGACTCCTGTCTGCTTGGTGATGGGTTTTGTACCTATTGTTTGTTTCCTTGGGGTTGCAACTTGCGTCAGCAGGGTTGATGTGCGTTCTTCAATCTTTTCTCTTGGCTCAGCACCAAACCATCACCTTACTTGATAAACTTCTGTCCTTTAGCTTTCCTTCTGGATGGGAGCCTCTGTGTAAAGCTGACTCCAGTTGGCCATCTTGCCTCCTCTCCCCAAGATATAATGTCTTTTTCTTCCCTGCTTCTTGTTACCTTTTCATAGAGTGAATTAATAAGATTCTCTCTATGTAATCTTCTCATATTCATAAATATTAAATTTTCTATGGTTTTTAGAAAATGTAAAAGGAAGGAAAAACTGTAAAGCTTATAAGTCCTAAATATGCCACCTGTCTCAAGAGTAAAGATTTTTCTCCAGGTGAATTCAAGTTACATGCTCACTTTTATCATAATAAATTACCGTCATTATCTACTCATTCATGTGTACTCAAATTATGACAGGATGAAGTGTCAGGGACTACATAAATATGAATATTCTACACATAGTCAAGATTACAACATAATGATTAACATCAGGCCTAAAAAGAAAAGCAAGGCTTTCCAAAAAAAGACCCATGAAAGGGTTTGTTTCAGTAATGTTTTAACTAGAAAACAGGATACTTCTGATGAGATCAGTCTTAGTAATGCCAAAGCTTTTGCAAGTAGCATTAGGCTATTTTTTCTGTGCCTGGAATTAAATATTGCAAAATGATGGACTCAAAGCATACATGCTATTTTATCATTACAAAACCCACCAGCTTTTGTTTTAAATCAGTGAAATATTTCACAATATTGGCAATTTCCCACCAAATAGTCTGAAAAATGGGCTTATGAAGATGGTATTCCCTTTTCTCTTGATCGTCTTGATCATGTCAATTTAAATGGCAAGTGTGGACGGGGCACAGTGGCTCACACTCATAATCTTAGCACTCTGGGAAACCAGCACAGAGGATTCCTTGAGCTCAGGAGTTTGAGACCAGCCAGAGTAAGAGTGAGACTGGTTCCTATTAAAAGTAGAAAAATTGCCCAAATGTCTTGGCAAGTGCCTGTAGTCCCAGTTACTTGATGACAAACTCTGTCACAAATCTATGATTATATGTAAATGATCCAAAATTACTCAGTTACTTTGGAGCTGAGGCAGGTATATTGCTTAAACCTAAGAGTTTGAGGTTACTACAAGCTATGCTGATGCCACAGCACTCTAGCCCTCTAGCTCAGGCAACAGAGGGAGAGAATTTAACTCCAAAAAAGAAAAAAAGAAAAAAGACAAGTGTGAGAAAAATACTACATCATTTTAAAATATCTTTCATAAGATTTATGAAATAGTATTTTAACTGTTAAGTTTTGATAATCAACTGCTCATCATAATCTAGTCCACAACAAATGTGGAAAAATCTAAACCTTGACAGAATGGTAATAAATAAGTCTTATATGTCTAATGTTTCACATTATAATGTGTACAAACTAGCAAATTTTAATTAGTTGTGAATATGTTCATAATAAAGTGTGGTAAGGAAAACATATGAAACATTATATAAAATATGGGTTCAATAGAATAAGGAAATTTGTTTTTCTTTTAAAATTTGTCTATATTTTTCTACTTTTGTCCAGGGACTATGAAACACTTGTATAGTCAAAAATTGTGCTTTATTTTAATTTATAAATCATCTATATCTCTTGGGCATGGTCTATTTGAATTCACAGAAGTACTGTCGGGGTCCTGCTCCCAGGCGGGGTCCTCTAAGACCTATACTGACATGACTGACTGAAGAAATATAAAGGAACAACAAGAAAGAAAGAGCTAGGAGACGCAGAATAGAATGTTCAAAGGTAGGAGCTAAGGGGACCACCACCCATTTATGGGCTCCAGCAGAGGCCCTGAGTCTTTGTTCCACTCAGCTTTTATTGAAAGCTATCTGCACAGGTGGGAAGATGAGGGAGGGAACAAAGACACCAGCACTTTCTCTGAGTGAACATACAGCTCCTATTGTTATTATTATTAACTTTAAGGATTCGAGTAATTTTGAAGAATCTGAAACTTGACCTTTGTATGGGGGAAGCCCCATGTCTGAAGTCAAACACACAGATTCCTAGGGAGTTGTTATGCTCTGCTAGTTCACTGGGGAGTAAAACGCCACTGGTGCCAATATCCTCTGAGGAATCTGTGGGAGAGAGGTTTTTTCCTCTCATCACCACCATGAAGTATTTTTGGCTGTGGTAAGGGACGCAAGCTCTCCTGCTATATCTCAGGGCTTAAGCTGTTCCCTCAGTCTCCGACCAGCCAAATGTAAATCTCCACAATGGGTATCTGCTTTGTCTGTTTAATGGGAAGGAAATGACCTAGAAGATGTATCTATTCCAGGTCTTGTCATAATCTCTTTTATGACCATTGTCTTCCTCAGAGTATTCACAGACTCAGCAGGGTATTGGTGTAAGCTGTGTCCCCAGTAAGCCAGAGTTTCAGGAAAGGCCAGAAACTTGCTCTGACAAGAAATTTCATGATGGCTAGCTTAAAGGTTAATCAGCTGACTTTTTTTTTGTTCCAACTCCTTCAGCTTACTTTTTAATTTTTCCTTTCTCTGGGGGTGCCCTCCCCTGCCATGAATGGGGTCCCATTGAGCCTGCAAGCACCATTAAGATTAAGTAACCTTACACTCTTTCCTACTCTGACAAAATTCTGAGTCTCATCCCACTTTCAGGCTCTACATTCTTTTCATTCCATATGCAATGAGTAATGTTGCAGGAAATGTGCAGGAAGACTTGTCAGAGGCTGGCCAGCATCATTAACTGCTTCTCTCATAACGTCTGTTTTCATGGACCTGTAATGTTCTTGATGAGCTGTAACAAGAGGAAGACCACAGCTCCACAGGAGGAGAAGCAGCAAGTCATAGAAACTTTGAGGTAATGCTTAGAGATGGGAACTTAAGTCTTATCCTGGCACTTATCCAGTCCTATGATCAAGGGTGCATAGTCAACTTTTCTAAGCCTGATTTCTTTGTGTAATACGAGACAAACATTGTCTACATGGCAGACACTGTGTTTTGAACTTATCAGGATATGCCTGACACTAGTTATTTGTTTCTTACACAAGAGCAAATAGCTCCCATAAGTGTAAAGGCTGTCATTTAGCGGTAGAGAAATATGCAGCTGATTTCTTGCCTTTTTCCTGCAACTTGTGAAGATGAGAATAGCTTTTTAATATTAATGAAATCTGACTGTCTGGTTTTCCACTGCTTAATTCCATCTTTAAAAATAAACAAATTATTCAAATATTTTAACAAATTTCATCAGCTTGCCTTTTATGTTTGATGACTAACTCTGTCCCAAATCTACGACTACATGTAAATGATTCCAAAACTATTAATCTGATGAAGCCAAACAGCAATCGACACAGAAAAATAAAAAAAAAAGAAAGAAACGCAACATTGCAAGTGCATTCAAAGTGAGATTTGAAATAAAATGAGTATATCTACAAAGGAATACAGATTCTCCAGTTGATAAACAAAAATACACTGGCCAAACAGTAATCTACTGAATATAATAAACAAAAATAAACAAAAAAATGACAAATTAGTTATCTGTTGTCTCACAGATTTAGCAATTTGAGTGGGAGAAATTTTAAAATCAAATAAATGATCTTAGTGTCCAGAGACTATACTCAATTCTTCAAATATTGTGTATAAGACAAATGATCAGTTTTGTGTTAGATTAATTAATTTAATTACAGTTAATAAAGGGGTTAGAGGGAGAGAGAGAAAGATGAAGAAATATTGAATAGCTGACAGCTTAAAAAAAAATAGACCTTTAAATTATTTGCTTTGAACTTCCCATCACAAGATTCCAAATGACTACAGCAAGAGTTTGCCATATTGGTAATATTTTTCCTATTACTATGAATTTTTGGTCTTTTACTACTACCATAATGATTGTATCAAAATTTCTACTAGAAAATTATTGTTTCTCATTCCAACTAAAAAATTTCCTTCAGTGGACAGGGAAAAGGTGCAACTATACTGTCTTCTATTTTTTATACTGTCATCCTAGTTCATCTCATTCTGTCTACAACATAAATAATAATGTAGAGATTCATCATTCCCAAATTTGGTCATAAATTTTCTCTGAGTAGGGTTCAAATGTTCAATTGCCTTTTTAGGCATCTCTATTTGGGTGTCTAATAGGTGTCCCAGATTTAACTCAGTTCTCACCCTACAAACCAATCCTGTTCCCATACCCACCTTCCAAGTCATTCCCATCTCAGTTATTGGTGATAAATTTTATCAGCTGCCCAGTGAAATACCTTGTAGTCATCCTTAATTTCCTCTTTTCCTTACCTTCATAACATTATGCTTAAACCTATGACTTATTAGTTCAATTATTCCTTTTTTTTTTTAGAGATGGATTCTCACTTTGTTACTGTTGGTAGAGTGCTGTGGCATCGCAGCTCACAGCAACCTCCAGCTCTTGGGCTTAGGTGATTCTATTGCCTCAGTCTCCCCAGTAGCTAGGACCACAGGTGCCCACCACAATGCCTGGCTTAAAGTAATCTTTATTAATTGTTTTGATAGTGGTGAAAACATTTAAGATCTACCCTCTTACCAATTTTCAAGTATGTAATATATTATTAACTATAATTACGATACTGTAGCTGTCCAGAATTTATTCATCTTATGTAATGGAAACTTTACACACATTGCCCAACATCTTTCTATTTTCCATACCCTCCTCAGCCCAGACAATCAACTCTCTGCTTCTATGAGTTCCACACTTTTATAGTCCACAGATAAATAAGATAATACAGTATCTATCTTTCTGTGCTTTTCTGATTTCTTTAGCACAATGTCTTTCAAATTTATTTGTGTTGTTATAAATAACAAGATTTTCTTATTTTTAAAGGTAGAATAATGTTCTATTATGAAATTATTATATACAGTGCACAGGTTAGCATGTATACACCTGTATATATGCATGTTACATTTTCCTTATTCATTCATTTTTTCATAGACACTTAAGTTGAGTTCATATCTTTACCATCATGAAGAATGCTTCAATAAACATGGAACTCAAGATATTTCCATGACAGGATGATTCAGTTTCCTTTATTACACAGTAGTGCAATTGCTGGGTCATTTGGTAGTTCTATTTTTAAGTTTTTGAGGAACTTAATGTTTCTTATGGTGGGTGTACTTTGTATTTCTTCCAACAGTATACAAGGTTCACTTTTATCCACATCCTGGATAAGTCATTTATCTTTTTCTTTTTAATAATAGTTGTTCTAGCAGTTATAAAGTGATAGCTCATTACAATTTTTATTTTCAATTACCTGATGATTAATGAATGATGTTAAGAATTTTTATATACTTTTCCATTTGCATATCTTCTTTTGATAAATATCTAATCAGAATATTTTTCCCTTTTTAATGGGTTGTTTTCTTGCTATTGAGTTTTTTCAGTTCTTTGTATATTTTGTATAATAACAAGTATGGTTTTGAAAATTTGTTGTGGTATTTCATCCACTTTCTCTTTACTTTGTTAATTTTTTTTCTTTTGATGTTTCTGTAGTTTTTAGTTTGATAATTTGATACAATCTCTTTTTTTTTTCTTTGTCCACTGTGCTTTTGTGGTCACATCTAAAAATCATTGTCTAAACAAATGTCAAAAAGCTCATCCCATGTGTTCTTCTAAATTGTAATTTTACAGCTTCAAATTACATGTTCAAGTCTTTAATCCATTTTGAGTATCCATTTGAATACCATGTGAGATATGAGATAAGGGTCCATATGCATATGGATATCCAGTTTTCTTAATATCATTTATTAAAAAGATTATCTTTTCCCCTCTGTGTGTTCTTCACATTCTTATAAACAATCAGTTGATTCTAAATGTGTGAATTAATTTCTAGGCTCTCCATTTTCTTATTAGTCTATATCTAGTTTTATGTTAGGGTCATGCTGTTTTGGTCATTATATTTTTTTAAGGTATTTTCACATCAGATAGTGTGATACCTCTAACTTTATTTTCTATGCTCAATATAGCTTTTACTATTCAAGGACCTCTGAGGCTATATAGAATCTTGGAGATTTTTTTCTTTTTCTCTGAAAAATGTCATTAGAATTTTGAAAGGGATAGCATTGAATCTTTAAATAACTTTGGATAGTAGAAATCATTTAACACTATTAATTCTCCCAACCCATTAACATCTTTCCATTTATTTGTGCCTTCTTCAATTTTGTTTATTAGTATTTTATAGCTTTCAGTGTAATATATTTTATCCACTGAGTTATACAAAAGCTAGACAAAGGAGAAGAAGAAAAGGAAAGAAAAGAAAACCAGGTTAATATCCCTGATGAATGTAAATACAAATATTCTCTACAAAACATGAGGAAGTCTAATTCAAGAGCATATTAAAATGATTAAAAGCCATGATCAATGAGGTTTATCTTGGGGGATGCAAGGAAATTTCAACACATGGAAATCAATAAATGTGATGGACTACATTAATAGAATGAAGGATAAAAATCACATGATCATCTCAATAAATGCAACAAAGCATTTGACAACATTCAACAGCCTTTCATAACAAAAACTCTCAAGAAATTCGGTATAGAGGAAATCTACATAAAGAGAATTAAAAAACATACATAACAGGCCCACATCTAATATCATACTCAAAGGGAAAAACTGAAACATTTTTCTCTAATATGAAGCACAAGTGAAAGATATTCACTCTAGCTACTTTTATTCAATATGTACTGGCAGGTCTACCCAAAGCAATTAGGCAAAGGAAAGAAACAGAAGGAATCCACATTGGAAAGGAAGAAATTAAATTGTCCTTGGAATGAAAATGACACAATTGTCTGTGTATATATGTATGTATATGTATGTGTGTGTCTCCCTAAAGATCTTACCAAAGCATGGGACAACTAATAAACAAATTTGGTAAAGTTTCAAGATCCAAAATCAACATATAAACCCTAGAAGTGTTTACATACAGTGACAAGAAACTATACAAAAAAAAAATCATGAAAACAATCCCATTTATTATAGCATTAAGAAAATAAAATACTTAGCCATAAATGTAATGTACATGATAGTTATAGCCATTTTCATTTATTTATTTTTGAGACAGAGTCTCAAACTGTCATCCTGGATAGAATGCTGTGGTGTCACAGCTCACAGCAACCTCAAACTCTTGGGCTTAAAAGATTCTCTTACCTCAACCTCTCGAGTAGCTGGGATTACAGGCGCCTGCCACAAAAACCCAGACTTTAATTTTTTTCATTGTTGTTGTTATTTTGTTGTTGTTGTTGCAGTTGTCATTGTTGTTTTAGCTGGCCCAGACTGGGTTTGAACACGCCAGCCTCCATGTATGTGGCTGGCACCTTTCCCACTGAGTTACGGGCACCACCTATATTCATTTTTAAATGGAAAAAACAATATTCCCAGTCTAGATACTTTCTCCCCACCTCCATTATTATAAATGTAAAAAAAAAAGGGGTAAATTGTACTATTAGCTCTCATTTTTAAAATAATGCAAAGATCAAATCAAAATAGTCATTCCAGAAGTATGTGGCAAAGAAAAATTGTAAGAAAATAATTTTAGGATCGTGGAATTTTATTCGGCTCTTATTGAGACCAAAAGGCTCACATGATCAAAAAGAAAATTTGAAATGTTGAGGTTAACAGTTTTTGGTGTCTTCTGTATTAAATGCTCTGTAGAACCATTTCTCTTCAGCTTGCTTGCTCACTTAGTTCAGCTTTCTGTTGCAACATTAAATTATCAGAGTGATTTCCCTTGACTGGTCTATCTGAAAGAAATACTTTCTCTTTCACTATCATTTTACCTTTTTTATCCCCACTCTCCTTTTTTTTTTTAACTTTTCTCATTACTACTGCTGTGGTTAGTTCTATGAGTCAGCTTGACTAGGTTATCATGTCCAGTTGCCTAGGTAACACTTGTCTAAATGTTGCTGTATTTAAGTGAAAGAGATTACTTTAGTACTTTGTGTGGGCCTTGTCCAGTTCGTTTGAAGGCTTAAGAGCAAAACCAAGTTTTCCCAGAGAAGAGTTCTCTCTCAATATTGTAATATAGAAATCTTACCTGAACATTCCCTGACTGCCTGCCCTATAGACTTTGAACCGAAGCTAGCAATATTAACTGATTCAGGCTACTCGCCTGCCCTACAAAATTTGGCTTTGCTAGCCCTCACAATCTTGTTAGCCAAATAAACCTCTTTTGTCACACACACACACACACACACACACACACACACACATATCCTGCCTTGTTTCTCTGGAGAAATTTGACTGATATAGTTACTCTATCACTTCATAATCTATTTATTAACTTGTGTATTTTTTCTCCAACTAGAATATAAATTTTGGAGATAGGAATTTCAGTTCTTTGGGTCACTATTACATATCATCTTCAAAACTGTTTCAACAGAATAGTCCTATAGTAAACATGTATTGCATGAATAAGTGAATGTTATTAGGAATAATTTCAGTTAGAGTTTATCAAAGCAAAATAACAGCAAAACACAATAAATAAACAAATGGATAGCATTTATTTTTACCATGTACCTGTTAGATAATTTTCACAAGTTTTTGTAGGAAAATATGTCCACTTTCAAAGTACAAAATTAATTAGCAATACCATCTGGTATATCTTCTCATTTAACCCCACCATCCAACTTTTAGGGTGTATTTAAGAAATGCTAGACATTTTTATATCTGTGACAATTTTAATACTGAAAAGCATCTTACAAGGTAAGTAATGTGTTTAAAACATTAAAAAAAAAACCCTCAAAATGGTAATCAGGTTAAAACATATTTTTGTTGTAGTGCTGAGTGGAATACATGGCATCTAGCAGAGAGTCAGATTAAAACACACTCTTTGTTATGAGAGTGAATGTAAATAATCGGAAGGAACAATTAATCTTACCTTGTTAATACATTTTCAATGCAACTACATGGATTCTGACTTGATTCATCAAATTCACAAGAATATTATGGGTTAGGGAGGTTGTAGAGTTATAGGAGATAATTTGCATGCCAGCTCCTATCATAACTTATAGCACATGCTGGATTTCAAAGTTATAAACTCTCCATTCTTTAATTCATTCTTGATTTTTAAAGGCAAAACCAAAGATGTAAGTTTTCAATCTACACGTTGACACAAAACTATGAGAATTGTGTACACCTATTGACCTGTAAACTTGATGTATAAATACATAGAGAGATAAGAGAAAATTCTGGAAAATATTTACTAGTTGATACATTGATCTCACTAAGAAAATATTAAGCTCTGGAGGCATAAATATTACTTCATGTCAGCTATATATTTACTTAATCCTAAAATTATTAAGTTTATATGACGCTCTTATGTGACTCTATCCCTTCACTGTAAGAATTTATGTCATTTAAACCCAAGACAATAGTTTCTATTTATTTTTATACAAAATTATATTTGCCCATTTTTGTTTGCTATAGAAAATTCAGTTTTATTATATTGAGCTCATTATAACTTCACTGATTTTGTTATGATGAACTCAACAGCCATAAAGCCTGGTGGTGACCACCTGTTTTTTTCCATGTACCAATTAGAGTACAAGCAAAAATAGCAGAAATGCTGATTATGGCAGAGACATCTTCAGAGCCTAAAGCCAAGTGTAAATTTTTTCCTTGATAGTACCTACCACATTATGTATTGATTACTCAGTAAATGGAAATTCAATATGAACTACCTCAAAATCTATGTTCAATAAAATTCTGAAAAATTTCACAACACTGAGGCCTTGCATTCTGTTTGGTTAGTAATTTATGAAATGTGTGAGTATATGTGAGGGCTATTCTCAATTATCCCGATAATTTTCTTCACATCAACATTCAATTTGCCATTGTAGTTTGGATGTGTTTTTAAATTTCTAGCTATCCCACTGCAAGAATTGGTAGCCTGGTCTGAAAATCTGAACTTGCTTAAAATTTTACTTGTAATTATCCTTGAAGCCAGGAATTTATCACATGCTTACATTTTTCTCATAATGTTTGGCAATATTTAGAAAACATTTTACAATCTCCACCATTCAAAGGAAAACATTGTCTTTGCCTTTAATGACCAAAGCATTTATAATACTTTTTCTTGGAAATGTTTTCAGCTGCAGAAAAAGGTTTTCATTTAGAAATGTAAACATTTCGGCTGTTAGGGTGGTACCAAATAAAAGATTCCCTGATTGCCTTAAATGAGCCATTTAGAAAACCCTTGCCAATGTAGACATAGCCGGTCAGTATTCTACAACGTGTCAAAGTGTTCTCCCTTCTTTGGTGCTTTGTAAATCACACCAGGGATTTGAGTAAATTAAGTTGGCTTTCTCACTAGGAACCAGATGTTGCACCTCCATAGAGTTTTACTTGGGAAAACAATTCATTATTAAAGCGACTGTGAGCCACGCAATCAGGAAGAAATGCCACATCTGGCTGTCAGAATGTATGCAAAGTTTCAACCTGCTCTGATAGCAAGTCCTCAAGGCGACACTACATCCCCAACTCACTGAAATTTGGAATGAAATAGGATGATTACTAAGCTTTCTATATTCCATGGTTGTGTGATAGACCACGGAGTCTGGTTAAAAGCATCCCTACTAGTGTTTGAAAATAGATTGAGGTGTCTCACATGAAACAGCATAGATGCGTGTGGGGAAGAAGACTATGTCAATAAATCCAATTGGAATTAGAGTCCTCACTCTTAGCTGGTGTATCCGGATTGTAGAGAAAAGTAATCAAATAAGGAGGAAGAATATAAAAGAAAGACAGAGGGCAGAAAAGGAAGGTTAGATTTATGGAAGAATGAAGGAAAACACAGAGCAGAAACAAGGAATAATGGAAGGAGGGAAGGATGAAGAAGGAGAAAAGAAACAACTAAAAGTTGGAAGCATATGTATCTACTCTAATGTAAATCTAATAGCTCTAGGACAGTAGCTATAAATAATTTCACTTTTCTCACTCATAGGATTCCTAATAACTAAGACATTAATCACTAAGAAAGACACCAGTTTTTCTGGGCATCCTCAAAGGAGGGTCTTAATAGAGCAAACAACTTGTCCACGCTATTCATCAAGTAGAGTCTGCTCTATTATCTTACATTTACTAGGCCCTTGCTATGTCTTTGAAGTTAAATAACAAAGCCTTCCTGTCACTGTCCATTACGTGACCTCTGATTCTTCTTCACAAGGACAACGACTTATGTCATATTAGGTATTAATTGTTTATAGGAAAAAATAGAGAAAAATGATTTACTCTCATTTTAATTTCATATTTTATGGGACTCTGGGCACAAGCACAGATCATCTTCTGCCCAAGTGGCATAATCTTTCTTGAAGGGTTAAGTCAGCTTCTAGTCCTGTCTTTTCTACCCTTAGAAATCAAACCTAACCTGAGGTGCTGGTCATGGAAAACACTGTTTCTCCATTTTACTCAGTCTATCCCTGTTAACATCATCCTCTGCGATAGTTAATTTTATTGTCAATTTGACTAATTTCTACAGTAAAGTTTAAGATGTAGCTAAGCCCCTTATCTGGGTGATTACCTTAGAAATGCAAACAATGTATCCCAACCCTTCATACGAATATAAAATAAAATAAAAATAAAAATAAAATTCCTTCATATGACTATAAAATTAAAAAAATGCTTGACTTGATTGGTGAATGTCTGGGTAAAAATTATTTCTGGGTGTGTTTGTGAGGTCATTCCTATATGAAGTGAGCATTTGAGTCATTGAGCATAGAAAGTAGATTGGCCCCACCAATGCGGGTGGCATCCTCTAATCCTTTGATGGTTTGGCTCTAATGAAAGGTGTGAAGATGGAATTATCCCCTTCTTCTGTCTCACTACTTGACCTGGGTCATGTCGTCTATTTCTGTGTTTGTTCTGGGATTTGCACCATTGGTTTCTCTGGCCTTTGGACTCAGACATTGGGTTTAGATTGACACTGGCTTTCCTGGATCTCAAGCATGAGAAGAATAATTGTGGGACTTCTGAGCTAATTTCTCATAATCAGTCTCTCTCTTTCTCTAACTCTGACTAATAAATCTCCCAATTCCAAATGATTTCATATTCCACATTTTCAAAGAAAGAGTATATCTATATCTACAAGCTATTGTTTGTATAAATTTACAAGGGAAAAGCTACTTATGTGTTAGTAAATTTGTACTAATTGTATCCCAGATTAAGTAACTCCAAATGTGTATTTTTATGTCTAATTATACACCTATTTCTTAAGTTAGTCCTCTTTACATTATAATTTAAGTTGTACATGCAACTCTTTTCCTAATTGATCATATCATAACTTTATAATTTTCCTAAAGTAATCTTGCAAGCTTTTATGGATGATAAAAGACATTTTAAACTACCCAGTTTTGAGAAAGGAAAGATATTGAAAACATTTAAAAATTTTTTTTTTAAATATTTAATGTCTTTATTAAATTTATTGATTGTTCTGGTGAGTGTATCAATTATCTTTTGCTGAGTAATAAATTATCCAACCATAGAACAATTTAAAACAAATATTTAGGCCAGATGCAGCAGACCATGCCTGTAATCCTAGTACTCAGGGAGGCAGAGGCAGGTGGATTGGTTGAGCACAGGAGTTTGAGATTAGTCTGAGCAAAAGCAAGACCCTGTCTCTACTAAAATTAGAAAAAAATAGCCAGGCCTTGTGATGAGGCCTATAGTCTCAGTTACTTGGGAGGCTGAGGCAAGAGGATTGCTTGAGCCCAGAGTTTGAGATTGCTCTGAGCTCTGACTGCAGGGCCACCCTACCCAAGGCAACAGATTGAGAGTCTCAAAAAAATAAATAAAATTCTTTATTATTGCACTATTACAATGGATTGAAACTTCATGAACAGGTTAGCTGGGTGGTCATGGCTCAGCTTCTTTCATGAAATTGTAGTCAACATACTGGTCAGGAGTGCAGGCACCTAAGGGCTTGCATGCTTTGAATTTGGTTCATTCACATGGCGGCCACCAGCAGACCTTTTCTTGCCATGTGGACATCTGCACTGTTCTGGCATGATCTTGGTATGGCAGTTGGCTTCTCCAAGAGTACTTCAGCCAAGAAAAAGCAAGGGAGACAGCACAATACCTTGTACAACCTTGTCTGAGAAGACACACAATCACTGCTGCCACATTCTCTTTATTAGAAGTTAGTTACTAATCCCAGAACATAATTGAGAAGAGTAGAATTGAATTATATCTCTTGAAATAGACACATCAAAGACTTTTGAAATATATTTAAACTAACACAGTAGGAATATGCGAGGTATTTGGCGAGCATTCAGAAGAAGATATAGCCAAGATTAAATGAATTCAGGTTTCTATTGTTAGTGCTTCAGTCTAAAGTACTGTTCTTGAGAGAAAAAAGACAATGTTTTAATGTAAAACAGTTTCATTTGAATAGGGTTTACATTTAAATATGTGTTGAATATTTTAGTGTATTGTATTTTCATTCTTTAGAGACAGGGCTTTGCTATGTTGCCTAGACTAGAGTGCAGTGGCTGTTCACAGGTATAACCATAGCTTCTTCCTACCTTGAACTTCAGGGCACAAATAATCCTTCTGCCTCACCCTCTTTAGAAGGCATGTCCCACTACATTTGACTAACTCTATTCTCAATCCTCTGGTCTTTTTTCTTTCCTTTTCTTTTTTTTGATCATTAGTATGCCCACAATTTCTTTTCCAGTAAATGATAAGAAACCTATACATTCCAAAGACAGTGTTATGTTGACAGATGGCACTTTGGAAGGGCTCAGGCAGAGCAGTTACAGGAGACAGTGTACATGACTTTCTGATTGGGGAGACATAATATTATAGACTGAACATATTGCTACTGGCAGAACATTTAAAAGCATCCAATGGGCCAGAGGAATGTTAGAGTTGAATATATACCAATATAATAAATTACATTATGATAAAAGTCTGTCTCAATATTTTATCGTAGGGATCCTTCTATGTAACAACAACAAATAGCTGTTTAATTTTTTTTTCTTATCTGAGATTAGCAGTTCAATGCATCTGTGGCAAGACTGATAACAGACATCTGCTTTAGTAAAAGAGCACATCGACAGAAGCAGCATGGGCAGCAAATTTTTATAATATTAGCAATTCAAATTTAAGTATCAGATTAGTGTGCTATTGGAGTCATTCACAGGAACATGCTTGGAGGCCACAACTTTTCTCAGTGAAACTTTCAATGATTTTTAAGCAGAATAATATGGTGTTTACTACTGTGTATGTCAAAATATGCTGTAAAATGATATTGAAATTATTTCTCATTCCAGCCATAACCTTACCATCATTTATAATAGCAAAATGCATTTGAACCACAGATTAAAGAGAACATTCTAAAATTGCAATCTCAGTACTGTTATTCAAACTTTAATAATGTTCACGGCAAGTCCTGTGATGTCAACACTTAAGAGAAATTGTACCTTTCATTTTTTTCTAATTCGATGTCTATTCAACTTGGGATTTGATTCAATTTCTCACTCATCTACCATGGGTGAAGTACGTAAAAGTGATTCTTTCTCAAATTCAGTCATTTTAAGGTAAATTCTAGTCTTCATTTTTCTGTCAAAGGAGTGAGGCATGCTATTAATGGCATTTTGGCCATTGTAAAATGACTTCTTGATATTTGAGAGTAATATTGACACTTAAATTTACAAGACAGTTACAGCTGCACCTACTTTTATTTTCTCTATCTAGTATCAATATCAGTTTGCTTAATTACAGAACAGCCAACACCATGTATGTGACTCAGAATTCTTTGGGCAGGCTGGATAATTCTTCTTCGCTGAGGCTGCTCAGCTGATTCTATCTTGCCTCGATCCTGTATCTGTGGTTACTGCGAAGCTCCACTGAAAGTAGGTGGTATAATTCCTTTACAAATGGCAGTTACTATCCTGTCATCTTGGTCAATGGGGGACTAACTCATGTGTTTCTCATCATCTAGTAGAATGTCCAGGCTTTTCACCTGATGGTCTCCAGGTTTTTCTGAGCAGCAAATAAAGGAAAGCTCCTCTGTCAACATCATGTTTGCTAATTAATCATTGGCCAAAGCATGCAACAAGGGTGACCCAAATGCAGAGAAAGCACAGGCAGGCTTCAGGTACTTGTGGGAGGATGCCATATCACAATTCAAGGGCAGAAAAGAAGACAATTTGTCTCAAAATATAAAGTGTACAGTGTACAATCATCCTCTTGCCTCAACTTTGTAAAAGTGTAGGCATGCAATCTAGTTCAGACCATAGGTACGAGTGATTAACGGTGAAATGAACAATGGCTTTAGAATCAGAAGAATAATGTAACTTCTCATTCAGTTATTAATTCATTGATGTGTTCCTTCCAAATGATACATTTATCAAACATACAGATTATTCCAGATAATTCATTCTATAATCTTTGATTTATACTTATGGTGTATGTCTCATGTTCTAGGAGCCGTTCTGGACACTATAATTTTACAGAGGACAAAATTTGGTCTTCCTGAAATTTATATTCTTTGTAGGCACACACACAAATACACTTACACACAAACACCCAGAGGAACACCCATAAAGATAAAAATCTTTAAAAGAAACAATACTTTGCCATAGACGATCAGAAAGCCCCTCTTTAAGGAGATGGTATTTCAGAGGAAATATGACATCAGGGAGGAATCCAGTCTTCAGAATGGAGATCCTGGCATAGGAAGCAGAGGAAACATCTGGTGACAGATTCTAAGGCAAAGATGTTCTTGGTTATTTTCAAAGAATAAAATGACACAGGTGTCTAACCACTTATCTTGTGGGGGAAGGTCAAGGGTACCAAGAAAGAAGGCAGGAGTTAGACATGTCCAGATCTTAAATACTGGATTCAGGAGTTTATACACTTATTCTCAGTCGCTGGAAGCATAGTCTAGAAAGAAGGGTAGTAGATTCTAGGTGGACACATACCCTTGGCCCCATGGATTTTCTGCTCCATAAGAAAGGACAGAGCAAGGGCAGGGCCAGAGTAGAGTTCTTTACAGTACAGAAGCCTAGAAAGTAGAGCTTATTAGTTAGCCCAGGGTGCATCTTCTACCTACATGGATTTCATCTTCCAGTTATGAGAATGGGATTTTAAATATAGGGTGGAATATGTGGATATTTCTTGACTCATAGAGTATTACATGGGCTATAAAAAGATTTTGAGTATATATATTTTAGGGTATTTTTAAAAAGTCAACACAATGCCTGTAGTTAGATCTAATATATGTTATATTTCTTCCACAGAAGTAGTAAATAAAAATACATGTGTATTATACTATAATACCTAATGGATCCCACAAAAGATTTCATAAAATCTAGTCATTACCTTAATTCTTGTTTTTTTTTTTTTGGCTGGGGCTGGGTTTGAACCCACCACAGTCGGCATATGGGGCACCCTACTCTTTAAGCCACAGACACCGCCCATTACCTTAATTCTTCAATCTGCTCTTTACATTGTACTTTGACTTCCAGTATTGCCATTTCCTAATTCTCTGTGTCTTTGGAATCCACACCTCACTATCAGAAACACAGAAGTCAGCTTAATCTTTGATGTTACACATATGGCCAATATTTCAGATCACACTTGCCAACCTTAGTGTGAAATATCTATTTATGATTACATTTGTAAGATAAGTATTCAATTCCCCTTTAATCATCTATTACAACAGTGGTGTGATTGAAAAACTGCATGCCATGAAAAATGATCTAATTTACGGTGCATTTGAAGAGGGTGAAGGAAAGTTCTGTCTTAAATCACAAGGAAGATTATCACAATTCTACAAAGTAACAAAGATCAAAATTTAATTGATCTTGGGATATAATTTTCCTTTTATTTAAAAAAAGAATATTGCCAACTTTAGTTTTGCTTCTAAAAACAATTGAGAGCAATTTCAGTTTGTTATTTCTCTTTCTTTTCTTTTAAGACATATGACCCATCCAATGAATTTCTGAGACATGAGTTTTATTTTCCCGTTTGAAAGACATCAAATGTCCTTCGAGCCAAAATATTAAAAACATATTCGGCTTAATTTTACAATGTCTGTCTCTCCCTCTCTTTCGATAGTATTTTCCATAGCATTGCTTCTCCCCTCTCTCTACCAAAAACAAACACAAAAACCTCACAAACACTCAACATAGAATTGATTTATTAATACACAAACAAATCATTTCTCTTTACTGTTGCACAACTCATCAAGTGCAGCTTAGGCAAGCAGCTCTCTGCAGGGCTGAAAGCATTATGTGTTCTAAATGATGATGATTTCACTGTATCATGTAGAATCTCATGTTCAATTTTGCAGTGTTGGTACATTAATTAAAATGTACCAGGTTTTGAGGGAAGAAGGGAGCAATAATTTGCCCAGCAAATATTCAGGATAACTTCGTACATATGATATATACATGATTACCAATATTTACTTATTCAATAAATATATGTTACTATCTTACTATGTTCCATGTCCTGCATTTAATACTGAGAATAAAAAGTTACATAAGGTATATAATGGGAATAACTTTGTAAAGGATCGTGAAAGTAGAAAAGATGAACCATCTTATTGTTGCTTGGGGCAAGAGTGCCAAGGAAGGCCCCACAGAGATAGTGATGTATGAGAAGAGACTTAAGAACAAATTGAAGGTTTACCAGTTACAAAGAGAGGGATAAACAGTAGCAAGGACAGCCACCCGGCCTAAACCCAGGAGTGTGAAATAGACTCATGCAGTCTCAGTCCAGAGAGTGTTTAGGTTCTGTTGATCTTAGATTTCTTAGTAATAATGTGAGGTGCTGAAGCTTAAAAACATTGGTAAGAACTAACTGGTAGAGAAGTTTTTAAATCCCAGAATAAAGAGTTTAAAATTCATTGGACCATATGGAAAAGCATGAAGGAGTTCTAAGCAGGGAAGTTGTCTGGAAAAAATGAATGTGGAAGCACTGTAAATGATGGTCTAATTGATGAGGACACAATTTAGAAAGCTCCCCTGCCCAAGACCTGAATAAAATCTACATTGTAGGAAGATGGGAAGTAAGGAGGGGTCCTATGGACACAGAAGACAGAACGAGTCATGCTTCTAAATTGGATCCCAACAGTTACACTGAGGAGAACCCAGAGTTAAAGGGTGGCCAGTCCTGGTGTTTTTTACCTGCTTTTCTGTGATACTAATGGCCTGGGGCAATGGGATTCAATTTTTTCACCTCTAGTCACATTTAGAAATATATTTTATTTTCCCAAACTGTACAGAAGTATTTATAACTCCCCATTGCCCAACTCTCATCCCCTCCACATAAGCCTATGATGTAAACAAAAGTTTTCATAAAACTAAAGCAATCCCCCTTTATCTTCAGGTGATACATTCCAAGCCCCCTAGTGGATGCTTAAAATCACAGAAAGGATCAAATGCTACTATGCATAAATTTCTTTTTTTTCTGTTTCATAATTTCATGGATAAAAGATTTTTTTCTTACCATAGATCTTAACAACTTCATCAAAAGATTTTTTTTTAAAATTTTCCTTAAGTCAAGGACTTTCATCATTTCCTTTAAAGGAAAAACTTTAAGACTTCTCTTTGGCATATCTGAATTGCCAGCATCACTGATCTTCACATCAGGGTCACTGTTAAATAAGATAAGGGGCTTAAACACAAGCACTGTGATACCACAACTGCTGGGGAGCCTACAACACAGAGAACCTGGACAAAGGGACGATTCATGATCCACGCACAAAGGAGCAAGCCAGGGCAAAATTTCATTATGCTACTGAGAATGGTATGCAATGAAAAACTTGTGAATTGTTTATTTCTGGAATTTTTTATTTAATATTTTCAGACTACAGCTGACCTGGAGTGACCAAAACCCTTGAAAGCAAGCTGCAGATGGGATGGGGGTAGGGAGTCTACTGTTTCGTACATTCGCCCCAAGCTGCAAGCCCATGAATTATAATTGAAAAAGTGCCTGTTCTTTTAATATTTACAGTAGAACCTTTATAAGTTGACCACCCAAGGGGTTGTAACAAATTGGTCCACACATGAATGTGGTCAACATAAGGATCTAAGTCTCATATACTGATATGTACATGTGATGCATGTCCAGTCTATGAAAATTAGCTCAACTTAAGGACTTGGTCAGCATAGGAGGTGATCAACTATGGATCACCTATGGATTAACTGGATCAACTAAGTATTTCATTTGAAAAAAAACATAGATAAGGTCCCCTAAATTGATTGTATAAATTTTTACTGTATTTTGCATGCAATTTAAACAGCTCTCATTTAGAAAAAGAGAAGGTATGAGCACTTGAGTTTCTCAATGCTTATGTCCTGGTCCAGTCTCAAGTCTGCTAACTTAAAACGCTGTCAGCAAAACAGAACTGTAGCAGTGAGACAGCATTGACCAGTCAGCTGCACCTGCTAACCCATGGAAAACCAGCTGTTTCTGAATTAATTCTATTCCCTTTATCTGTGGATACTTTATCTCTAGGTGCTGAAGTACTAATGGTTACAACAATGCATTTTCTGTTTCTAATAAATCTTTCATGGGCATATCAGAATATTGTATTTTAAAATGGTTTAGTAATAAATACAGAGCTACTAGGTGTCACATGAACTGGAGCAAGTTCTAATTGCCTTTTCCCATCCACTCCTTTTTATTTATATCTGTCAGAAAATATTCCCAAAATATAGATCATCTTACTTCTGTAATTCTATCAAGAAAAGCCATATGTTTTGGCTATGTGTAGGATATATGTCAAAAGATTTGCATAAACTGTTTTATAGTTGAAAAGGGAGCTTTCGGCTCAGTGACTGTGGCTCAATCGGCTAGGGCACCAGCCCCGTACACCTAGGGTGGGGGGTTCGAGTCCCCAGTCCAGGCCCGCCAAACAACAATGATGGCTACAACCAAAAAATGGCCAGGCGTTGTGGCGGGCGCCTGTGGTCCCAGCT
>CAUYQV010097006.1:0-11555 GCA_963574575.1 Galagoides demidoff
TTTTTTTTTTCTTGAGACAGGAGCCTCAAGCTGTCCCCCTGCGTAGAGTGCCATGGCATCTCAGCTCACAGCAACCTCCAACTCCTGGGCTCAAGCGAGTCTCCTGCCTCCACCTCCCTGGTAGCTGGGACTACAGGCGCCTGCCACAACGCCCAGCTATTTTTTGGTTGCAGCCGTCATTGTTGTTTGGTGGGCCTGGGCTGGATTCGAACCTGCCACCTTGGGTGTACGTGGCTGGCGCCTTAGCCATTTGAGCCACAGGTGCCAAGCCTAAAACCACTTCTTCTCAGTGTAGCGGCTCTCTTTCAAGCTTCCCGCTCTCTCTCTTGAGAGGTTATTTTGTTTTCAATAAAAAGCTGTTACTTGCTCGGCTTATGTTGTGTGTCCAATGATTCTTTTGTCAGGGATCACCAAGAATTGGAAAAACCTCCCCTCAGAGGCCAACAACATTGACATCAGTTTCACAATTCAAGAAGAGGGAATGGAGAGAAAGGCATGTCATTGCTTAAGCTCCACAGAAAGAAAGACGCAAAGAGCGAGAAACTATTTCTGTCCTCACATTACCCAATCCCAGAGGACTGTTTTGTGAACGACAGGAGTTACTTGAGATGGAGAAATCACATCACCTGAAAAACTGGCCCACCCTGCAACAGAGAGAATCTGGTGTCCCCTTGGGTGGTGCTCCTTACAGATTCCCTCGGGGTGTGTATGTAGTCTCACATTTGAAGAGGGGGGACAAAGCACCTGGTACAGGGCTGGTTGAATCTATGTCTGTATCCCACCGGATTATAGACTCACCTTGGGTATTTTTTGGCTGGATAATTGGAGCAGACACCCAGACTTTTCCTACTAAGGGCCCCGGCCCTGAAGGTACCAGGGTGTGCTTATTAGCAGGCAAGACTTCCTAGCACATAAGTCACTTAGGACTGTGTCTAAGTAGTGACCAGTGGCTTGTTACTTGGTCATCTATGGCCTCTTTCTATCAACCCACAAATTACAATTGCCAATATTCCCTTGAGAATAGCTGAAAAAGAGAGAGAGAGAAAGAGAGGGAGAGTGAGAGAGTGCACGCTACACTCGGAAAGAAGATTGAAGATTGCCTTGTATTTTATTTACAACAGAATGTAAGAAAAGGAAGTTATTAACAATAATAAATAACTGGGGGGGGGGCAGACACAGAACAGCCATAAAATGACACAGCAGGGTGGCATAAGTGAGGATCGACTTTTGTTTGCTTTGCTTGTCTATAACACTGTGCTTTCCAACACTTGGTCCTCCAGCGATGGCAGTGGTATATTAACTAACGCAACCAATCGAGATCCCAGCCTCAATGTAAACACTAGTAATGACACTTGAAGCTACATGTAAGTGGCATAGGTACAACATCGACTCAAAAAACCTCTTCTCGGAGATACACAGAGAGTGAAGGGAGATTTGCAATTCAACAGACATGCTTTCAGTTTAAAGCAAAAACATCTAGAGGCTTACCCTAAAGCATGTTAATTTAACAACAAAATGACAATTAATAAGGGTATCTGAAAAGTTCCCGACATAGTCACATTCTCTTATTGCACTAACTCCTAAAAAGCTTGAACGCTTAAACGTCAAATGCAAACAGATTGTCTGGAAAGTAGAATACAGAAGAACCCCGACGTTTTGCCCCCGCAGGTCGTGTGCTTGTCTATAACGCCGTGCTGTCATGTTAACACTCAGGTTTCAGCAAGAATGAAGAGTTTCAAATAGTTTATTTAGGATCAAATTGCAGTCACTGGACAGATTTTTTTTAATTTCAAGAACTGTGGCTCAGATCACAGTCTTCTAGCCTACTGTGTCAGAGGATCAAAAAGGTACTAAAATTATTTAGACTCTTTCTAGACACTGGATTATCTGATTACACAACATGATGTAGAGTCCAGTTATCCTCTGGCCCTTCTCAAAAGTAAAATTCCTGTTGACCTAAACCAGCAAGTGACCTGTTACTGCGTAGTCTCTGAGCCATGAAGCAATGCTAAAAGAGTAGAATTTTAAAATACACATAAACACATTTTTCCTAAAATTTTCACAGAGAAGTGATTTGTCAAGAAGTGTCAGAATCGATTCTTTTAGTTCACTGTTTATTACAATGTCTTTTTTTTTTTTTTTGGCAGTTTTTGGCCAGGGCTGGGTTTGAACCCGCCACCTCCGGCATATGGGGCCGGTGCCCCGCTCCTTTGAGCCACAGGCACTGCCCTACAATGTCTTAAAGAAAACCTGCACAGTTACTTTGGGGGGTACTGTGTTTTTTAAGTGTGCATAATATGTCTCCAACTGTGCTACTTAGGGATTTATTTTCACACACAAAAATGTGGTTAATCAATACCTCCAAATAAATTAAAACCATTTTCCCCTCACACAGATGCAAAACAGTAACAGAAGGGTTGATAAACTAGTTCACCAATGAACCCATATTGTTAAGGTTCCAATAGTGGTAACTGACGACGTTACAGACGTCACAGCCTTCTCCGTGGTTACTCTTTTCCTTTGCTTTGTCTTTACTACAGCCAAAAGTGGGAAGGTGAAATGATCCTCAGAAGTGATTTTTAACAAAGTTTATGCAACAAAACACCAAGATCTTCTCATCTCAGGAAAGCACAGCCAAAGCAAGAAGGCTGTGCGATAGTCAGTGAAAAGCACGAGGGTATTTCATATTTGAAATCCACCCACAGTAATGAAATTGACAGTCACTTTGATGGTCTCCACTAACATCAGGGATGAAGATGGGGTGAGCCTATGTATGATTCTATAGATTATTTATTTAAATTTGCCTATCAGAGACTTAAACTGATGGTGTCTGATTCACTATACTATATTCATACATATATATATATATATACACAGATATAATACAATTTTGGTGAACAAAGTTGAAGGTTTCCATATCGCAGACAGAGGCACTGAGTTAAGGATTCTATTTTCCCCCAGACATGCTTAGCAAATTCAAGTTTCTGCTTCCCCCCCTAAATTTCCATCATGCAGCCATTTAATACCCATCCTTGTAAGAATTAATAATGTTCTATACACACATTCATCACAGGCTTGTATCCCACAGTAGCAAATTCATGTACGGAGGATGTGAAATGACACTTGCAGACCAAAATGCATAAAATATTGAAGTCATTTCGGCGTGGTGATGACTGGGTTAAATAGAGCAGCTGCACGAGTATCTGCACCCCCCCCCCCATAATGCACACATAGCACATATAGACAGAAACACTGAACACGAAGAGCACACACGTCTGTCGTGTAAGAGCCACACCGCCACGTGCAGCCTTGCAGTTGGCATCTGCGGCATTACACCGGCCGTCAAAGGAAGAAAACTCACAAAAGGAAATCGGGAATTAGCATTCTGAAGCCTATAGAATTATTGACCTTGACAGCGGAAGCTATTTTATGAAATGGGAGCACAGCAACAGTATTAATGGAAAAGACAAGGTACCAGATGTGTTAACAACCTGCGCGACATAAATTTGTTCTACATGAAAATAATGATCCCGCCCCACACCCTGATGGCAGCTTGCAAATGGTAAGCAAATACACACACGACCTCGGTGTTCTCTGAAGGCAGCGCTTTGCTTTCTAAAGCCAAACCTTCTCATTAAGTCCTACTGGGTGGAGAGGGAGCCACTTGGAAGTCCCATGGGGTTTGATAAAAGTGAAAAGTTTTCCCACAAGCAAAAATCATGCTTCTACACCATGCACAGAAGGTATTACGATGCGATCATTCTCAGGGAAGAGACGCGTTGTTCATCTAAGCTACTTGCGATGGGTTTCCTTTGAGCTCTAAGTTTGTTTATTTTTTAAGCTGAATGTCAACGTAGGAAATGATCTTGATAGTCTGACCTATGACGTAGAACGCTTTGGTGCTGGGCTCTTGGGGCCAGCGCCTGCACCTTGGGAAGAGTGGGTCAATCTAAAAAGACATTACCCAGAGTGCTGAGCACTGAGAGAGGGACTCAGGCAGGGTCCACTGGCTGAGAGGTTAGGTGAGCAAAGGAGAAAAAGCCCCTTGGTCTGTTTTGTTTCCTTTGGAATCTGGTTTTGGGAAGGTCCCTTTCCTGAGATTGGAGGTTACGGTCAGGAAGGCTAGCTCAGGCACGGGCCTTGGAATTGCCTAATTACCTTGTTCTCTCTCTCTCGGAGGATAAAAATCAATGCTGAGATTCTGCCTGTCCTCCCTTCTATATTTAAAGGCAGTGAGGTGCAAAGGTGACAAATTTCTCTCTGAAGACCCAAGGACCATTCTCTTTCTGCCACTTTGATGAATGGCCACTACTTACAGGAAAGGAGACTAGACAGAGGGACATGTATTATTACTCCTTTTTACTCTACAAATAGGAGTTAGGGATGATGCTCATTTTCTCCTCCCATGTGACAGTGTTTACTTGATTTCTGTGACATTCCCAATATTTGGATTTCAAGTAAGAAGCAAAAGAATGGCAGTCTTTTCTAAGGTCTGGTGGTAGGCAATCCATTCAAGGGAAGTCTGGATGTCACTAAGAGTATAAAACAAGGAGAGGAACAGGACCCAATTCTCTTTTTCCTGGTTCACGCACCAGACATTCTGATGGCGTTAGCATACTCTACTCTTGAATTTGTTTGTACGGGCAAATAGTCAATGAATTCTATTCAATTAATTGCAAATTCTGAGAACCTCAATGAATAATGGAAGCTGACAAGTCAAGGTTTGTTGGTACCTGTAGAGATAAAAGGCGTTGCCTGACATGAACCTCTTGGTCCCTAAACAGAACCATTGCAGAATCAGTCGGTTATGGTTACAATCACCCATGCAATTCGTAAAGATTTCTGAGGCCAGAAGGGCACAAGGGGGAAAGCTATTAAAAGACAGAAAGAAATGGAATCTTTATTAAATTCTGTGGAAGGTATAAAGTTATCATTAATTGCACTTGGAGCCTCGATAGGTTGATAATTCAAAGTTTCAAAAATTTAAGGAGTTTATTAGGCCCCAAATCCTGAGTCAGACTAACCAAAATAGGAATCTCAGTAACTACTGGTATTCAAGTATTGGTGATCAGCAGTTCAAAATTTAATAATTAGATATCTTATGCCTGAGAGTATTTTAGAAAATTTCAGGTCTGATAGGAGGAAATTGACTTAACTGTTTTACCACACCTTGTAACAAAGTGGTGCAAAGTTTTCAATTGACTTAACCTCGAAGTCCATGCCAACCTTGTCAAATGGCCAATAACAAGGCTTCCTCCCTGGCTTCCAGCTGTGGCTACAGAAGATGCCTCTCGTCCTTATTACGTCTAGTATGATGCCGTGTGGCATACTTAAGGGATCATGTTATATGTGAAGTTAGGGAACCACATGCATACTCAGGTTGAGGGAACATGTTTGGGGGACAAAGCAGTCTTTTCCCCTACCAGAAGTTTCTTTAAAAAACAAACGAATCCCCAAATAAAAATATAAAACCCCATGAGATATTCATATGTAGTTACTCTGATTTGGGCCGACATGGCTTATCTGAAGTGTGCATGCCAGGTAAATTCAGGGTGGCTTTTTTCTCAGGGTCTGGAAGTGTGAGAGTTTCTGGGGCTGATTTTTTCCGGGGCCGATCTTTGGGAACGGACAGAAATTCTGGTGCATCTGTGGAGAGAGGGGTCGACGGAGCGCTGGAGGGGGCACTGCGGACAGAGGACGGCAGCAGGGAGACACTGGAGATAGAAATGGCAGGTGGGAAAATGCCAATTTTCTTGTTGGTGGCTTCCTGAGTGGCGCGTTCGAATTCTCGGACTTCATCCAATGTCATGTCTTCAAAGAGAAAAACAGAAAGGACAAGGAGCAGTTATTGACAAGGGATGCACAGGGACTCATCATCAGAGGAACTATGGGAAAACCTACCCGGGGGTGGGGGGCCTCTCCAGATGACAAACCCAAATGACCACTGAAATACTAAACCCCATAGATTTTTCAAAGCACCGTTCAGTGGGTACTTCAGGGGCACTGAGTAAGAACCTGACAGGAGCATCCAGAAGGAGCATGGAGAAGTGTGTGCAGGTGTTTGTGTGTAGCGGTATGGTGTCAAGTATCTGGAACTATTATTGTTAGACCTGGTCATCTCTTCCATAAAGGGAAGGCGATTAAAGCAATCAGTGGCCCTGAAATGATACAGATTATCGTCAACTTTAGATTACAAAAGAATAGGTATACCTTTCTAGGGTAAAGAGGTAAATCATCAAAATTTCTCAACACGCCATTTCCTTATCCAATAAATAACCTTTTTGCATTCTGAGGGGCCGCAAAGAGGTTACTGGTTTCCTGACCGTGTATTCACTCGGAGATCATTCAGAGTTGTGTTTTTATTAATTCGGCTTAAAGAAATGCTGAAGATGACATCCTCGAACCCTGCTAATTGTTCCAAAGCCAAGAAAATAAAACCATTTCTCAAGGAAACTTAAAAAGACTAGAGGATGAAAAGAGAGGATCGTTTAAGGAGCAAGGAGTTTCTTTAAAAGGAAGAAAGCATGATTTGGAATTCAACAAATAAGTCAGTGATGCCTCCTCTAACGGGAGTTATTAGATGATACAGATTTTTCCAGATACCTGAAATGTTCTTATTAAATGAGAAAAAGCAACATTTCAGAAACATGTAAATCTTTCTCTAATGTATTATATATACTTATTACCTTTGAAATATAATATACTGACAATGTATCACTGTGTAACAATGCAGTGATTATTCCTTTCTCCAGCTCTATTTGTTCTTTGTAGCTTGCTATCTCTCCTCTCATTCTCAGAAACTCTGTAATGATTGTTATTATTCATTATTGTCAGTCTGACTACATCTGTTACATTTTTCCATTTTTATTTGCTAGAACAAGGATAACTGAGCTGATTAAAATAAGCACCAAGTCAAGGCCCAAGGCCCATCCTTAAGCAAAATGTGAAATCTGCATGGATTTTCTACACCTATATTGGCTTCCCAGAGTCCCATTATTCATTCTTTTTTGTTCTTTTGCACATACTTAGTAGTTGAAACTTCATTTGATTTTATTGCATAAATAAACTAGCATGAAACAGTATAGCCACTTTGGAGATATTAAGTACGAATGAATATTCACAACACAGTATTAATCATTAGATCTTATAATGTCTGAGCAAACCCCAAGTATCTTTCATAAAATGAAATCCTTTAGAGGATTTTCTTGGAACAATTAATAAAATTTTCTAGAGGGGAAACTTTTGTTTTTTTTTGCAGTTTTTGGCTGGGGCTGGGTTTGAACCCGCCACCTCCGGCATATGGGGTTGGTGCCCTATTCCTTTGGGCCACAGGCACCACCCGAGGGGAAACATTTTCATAAAGGAAATAGAAAATTATGATTGTGTGTATATAAAATTCAGACTATATCAAGAAAATTTGTACCTCTAAACTTACACTTTTTTAAGGGTACTGTTAAACAAGTTGAGAAATGAGATTAAGATTTAAAAAATGACATTTCAGAGAATCAGAAAAATTTTATTGGGTCAGGGTATGGTATGTTTTTGCTATAATAAATGGATATCATCTTTGAAAAAAATTAGACTTTCTAAGCAAGTAGCTGAATACATCGTTCTACTCCACATGTCCAGCAGGGGGCAGAAATCATCCAAAGCACAGAATTTGGATCTTCCACTCCCAGAGTTCCTGAGAGTTCCCTTCCTATAGCACCTGGGTTTCGTTAGTAACTGAAAATAATAATAACAATCATGATGATAATAATAAAAGAATTTCCCTTCCTTGAAGTCTCCGACCTGCTGAATTGACAAGGAGAGTGTTATTTCATTATTGCTGAGTTCATGGATGTTAATTTTGTGTAATTTCAATCCAATTTGTCCCTCCTTAGGTTGATGATTTAAATTTCATTTAGCACCCTTGAAGTTTTTGTTCTGTGATGAACAGAAGCTAGTTGTTTTTTTTTGTTTGTTTTGTTTTTTGAGACAGAGTCTCATCTGTCACCCTAGGTAGAGTGCAAGGACATCATTCTAGCTCACAGCAACCTCAAATTCTTGGGCTCAAGCCATCCTCTTGCCTCAGCCTCCTGAGTAGCTGGGACGATAGGCACCTACCACTACGCCAGCTAATTTTTCTAATTTTAGTAGAGATGGAGTCTTGCTCTTGCTTAGGCTGGTCTCAAATTCTTGAACTCAAGCAATCCTCCACTTCAGCCTCCCAGAGTGCTAGGATTATAGGCATGAGTCACTGTGCCTGGCCCATTATGATAAAGGAGAAAGATTACCAAAAAAAAAAAAAATCCACCCTCTAGTCTGGGTGACAGAATGAGAGAGACCCTGTCTCAAAACATACATATATAAATAAATAAATCATCCCAAATTTCCTGGAATTCTTAAGAATAAGGGAAATTTTGTAAGCATTGAATATAAGCATTTTGGGTAATGTCTTAGGAGGTAGGCATCTTTTTACCCTGAAGTTATCAGGACAACAGTGAGTTGTAGCAAGTGGATAAGTGAGCTTTGCCAAGGGCTTAACCAGTCTAGGTTATCACTGTCTACGTAGTAAACTGACTTTTTTTTTTTTAGAGAGACAGAGTCTTACTTTGTCACCCTTGGTAGAGTGCTGTGGTGTGACAGCTCACAGCAACCTCTAGCTCTTGGGCTTAGGTGATTATTTTGCCTCAGCCTCCCGAGTAGCTGGGACTACAGGTACCCACCACAACGCTCCACTATTTTTTGGTTGCAGTGTGGCCGGGGCCAGGTTTGAACTCACTACCCTCAGTATATGGGGCTGGAGCCCTACTCACTGAGCCACAGGCGCTGCCCCCTAGTAAACTGACTTTAATTACAAAGTAATCATCATAGTAAAACCGAAAGAAGACCAAGCAAAGAGGCTTAAGTTGTAAGCCTTGGGTACTCAGAAAGAGAGAAGCACCAAGCTTAGTATCTTAGACATCTGGCGTCTCCCTCTTTCCTGTGGCTTCCTTTGCCTGGTTGTATTTATAGTGAATAGTTTTCAGAGTGGTTGGGGGGAACTGGTGTCTAACATTCCTATAAGAAAAGGTAATTGAAAGTGGCAGAAATTCCAGGATAGTTTCCTTAGAGAGCATTTCTAACTTCAGAACAGGGAGAAAGGAAAGGGAGGGGTGAGCCCTAGCGAAGTTGATCTGTGCGCAGAGAGGAAATCCCTCAGGGGAGTCTTGCCCCAACAGTTTTCTGCAAATCTCATCACTGCATGCAACTTGGGGAGGAACAGTTAGTGCCCTTGCAAGGGCAGTCACAAGAGTCGCATGCATCCCATCGCAGCATATGGAACCTTGCAGGGCACATTCCAATGACATGCTCTGAAAACTTAACAATGCCAAAGTGCAGTCAGAAGGTCTTCACAGTGCTGAAACATCCATTTACATCAGCCACCTCTCAATTTCCTATATTATCAATTAAAAAAAAACAACCCTAATATGTATCATTCTGGGGACTGGGCTGATGAACACCAGGGCTCAAGCTTCAAGAGTTGACAGAGATAGGTCACAGCTCTGGCTGAAGGTACGGAGACATGATTTGGTGATCACCCTTTTTTTTTGGCCATCCCTCTCTCCTCTGTATAGCGTGACCGATCGAGATAACAATATTTAACATGCTGGCATGCGACAGACGGTCCGTTCTTAATTCCAGTGTGCAACCTAGTAACCGGAGGCTTTCTGAGGCTTATCCTCGTCCCAGCCTAGATCCCGCTCCGCATGTCCTCAGCTCCCCCACCCCTTCACAGCTCAGCCTGTGTGTATGCACAGCCTGCAGCCCCGTCTTGAGATTACCCTAAGTAAAAAGGAACTGATTGGGTAAAACAGCTATAAAGAGCCACAGAAAGCATTTCGAAGCAAATGTAAAGAAACCGAAAATAGATGCGCCAGAAGCCCTCCCTTGAATGAATAAGTGAGTGTTAACTATGTTTTTAAAAGTTACAACATGTTGTTCTAGTTTACATATGACATCCATTTTCACTTCTCGCTCTTTTATGATTCAGGCCATTTCACTAGTACCAGAAAATGTTTCCACTCTCCATGTTCTCGGTTTTATGCTCCAAATAACCCCCAAGTCAAGCAGCTCAAGAATCGAAATGTCTGGAAGAGAGAGGTGACCCTGTCCAATTTAGTCCCAGTGCGGGTTCTTCAACAACAGCTTCTGGGCGACCGTAAGTTTCTGTGACAGTTTGGACACTTGAGCGTTCGTAGTGTTTCAAAGATCAGTGTATGTGTGCCTTTGGTAAAGGGCGGGCAACATGTTTGAAAAATTCTACGTACACTTGTTTGGGCATGACTCTCTATGTCATCCACAGGGGAGGAATGCTGATTGCAAACTTTTATGTTGGTTTGTTCATGCATGTTTTTCTCGTATTCCCGAACGTCATCCATTGTCATATCTGAAAGAGGCCAAGACGTTGGTAACTTCCGTTATTAAATGCAAACTTTTCAATGGGGGGAGACTTAAGGGAAAGACGATAGCTTAGCAGTAGCTAAAGAGGTTGAAAAAAGCGGGGAACTGTCTAACTTTATGAAGAGTAAATCATAAAGTTAGCTACACCAGCCACAGGGGGAGTGAGGGCAAGGCAGTTAAACCAAAGTAGTCTCAGAACAGAGAAGAGTGGAAATTGTTTAGGGGTGGTTCTTGTAAAGTGAGCTAGGTGGGTAGGAAGTATTAGCACGTGGGCAGTGGCATAGCCTGAGATCTCCTAAAGCATCTTTAGAAGATCCCTTCGGGGACAGAGGGTCAGTTTTGCTTAGTTTAACACTTACCTTCCATATACCTTTGAAAATAGATTTAGAGATTCTTTAAATCAATGCACCCAACAGCAGAAAGGACACTTTCATTGCTATTATAGGAGGCAGGAGGTAGAAGGCCGAGCAGTGATGTTCACTGGTACAAGTGAGATTTGGTGCAACCGCACACAGAGATGTGATTTTGCACAGAATTCAAGTTGTCAAAGTGCAGGTCTACACTGAACTTCTAGTCTCGCCTAACAGCTTGAAGATGGCTGGCACTACCTCCACCCACACAGATCTATAAATAAAATGGCACATGCCATGATTTTTGGCTCGAGTCTGTAGTTTCTCAGTATTTCAGGATAATGATCTTAATCTGGTGGTTCTCAATAAGGGACAATTTTGTGACATTTTTGGTGATTTCAACTGGGGAAGGGGTGCTACTAGCTACCCACTAGCATCTAGTGTATAGAGGCCAGGGATGCTACGGAACGTCCTACAAAGCATAGGACCCCCAAGGTCCTATCCCCAAATCATCTGGTTCAAATGGTCAATAGTGGCAAGGTTAAGAAACCCTGTTTCATCCAAACTGTTAAAAAACTTAAAAGAGGGCCAATGCAGTGGCTTACACCTGTAATCCTAAAACTCTTGAGAGGCCCAGGTAGATGGATTGCCTGAGCTCACAAGATTGAGACCAGTCTGAGCAAGAGTGAGACCCTATTTCTAAAAGTAGCCGGGCATTGTGGTGATTGCTTGTAGTCCCAGCTACTTGGGAGGCTGAGGCAAGAGAAGTGCTTGAGCCCA
>CAUYQV010097010.1:0-10395 GCA_963574575.1 Galagoides demidoff
AAATGATTTTAATATAAGGGATATTATTCTCTTTAGGAATTGAATGTGACATAGTTAGGATATAATGAGTGAACTTGGAATCACATATAAGTTGGTTCAATTTGGAGTGTACCATTTAGTGGCCTCACATCCTTGCAGAAGCTATTTGTTTCCATCTGTAGCATGATAAATGTATTTATCTTGCTGGGCCGATGTGACAATTAAACAAAGATATGATGTATTGAAGGCCTTTCACGCAATTCTGAGTAGAAAATAAAATGCTCAAAATCACTCAATAATTTTAATCATTTATATTGCACCATGACGGCTGTCCTGTCATTAGAAATAGGAAGGCACATAAAGAATGGCTGCTTATCATCATTGCGGTAGAATGTGTATTAATGTAGAACTTCATGCATATACTTGTTCTTTAAAGTGCATTCTGAAGAGTGCAAGAGAAACACTTGAAGAAATTGGCCTGGGAGAATACTTTATGAAGAGGACCAAGTCATGGAAGAAGCCCAAGTGCCCATCAACTCATGAATGGATTAATAAATTGAGGTATATGAATACCATGGAATATTATGCAGCCTTAAAAAATATGGAGACTTAATCTCTTTTATGTTTACATGGATGAACTGGAACATATCCTACTTAGTAAAGTGTCTCAAGAATGGAAGAAAAAATATCCCATGTACTCAGTACTATTATGAAACCAATTTGCAATCACTCAGACTTTCATATGAAGAATAGATCACAACTATGGCCCAAGATTAAGGAGGGGGAATGGAAAGGGAGGGGGAAGGTCAGATATAGGGAGGGTGAATGGTGTGATCACACCTATGGTGCATAATGCAAGGGTACATGGATCTATTAGTATAGAGTATAAATGTCTTAACAGAATAATTAAGTAAATGAGATGAAGTATACATTAACCAGTGTGATGTAAGTGTTCCTAATTCTATATGAAATCAGCACATTGTACCCCATAAATGCATTAATGTATACATGACCTATGTGTTCATGATTTAATAATATAAAATTTCAAATTAAAAAGAATAAAGTGTAGTCTAAATCTGAGACATTACATTTATATGTGTAATATAATAATTATCTACTATGTAATATAATAATTATCTAAAAGTAGATTACATGTTTAAAATTATATGATTACATCAAGAGATTAACTCATAGATTTTTTTATAGCATTCTTTTGTGAACACAATGTAATGAACTCATTAGCAAAGTCTTCTGTATCTTTTCTTTAGATGAAAGGAGAGAAGGATACAGCCTTGATAAAACGAGGAAAACATAATAGGAACCAGATTAAGGGACTGAACATTTTTGAACATAAAATATTATTTGAAAGCAGATAATTGTGTCAAAGACTGACTTTGAGTCCTTTATCAATCTTTTTTTTTTTTTTTGAGACAGAGCCTTAAGCTGTCACCCTGGGTAGAGTGCCGTGGCATCACAGCTCACAGCAACCTCCAAATCCTGGACTTAAGCAATTCTCTTGTCTCAGTGTCCCAAGTAACTGGGACCACAGGCACCCACAACAATGCCTGGCTATTTTTTGATTGTAGTTGTCATTGTTGTTTGGCAGGCCCAGGCTGGATTCAAATCCTGCCAGCTGGATTTGAACTATAGGCGCTTGAGCTATAGGCGCTGAGCCCATCAATTTTTCAACTCCCTGCAAACTTTGATTCAGACAGTTGACCTTATCACATTGTTCAGTTGAGTACTATGCAACACTACCTTCAAACCCCTATATTCCACATAGATGGCCTCCAATAAGTCCCTGGTCTGTGTGTGTTCTGGAGGTGCCACTAAGTTTGGTGAAATCCTCAGGAGACAAAGTTGAAAAACCTGTTTACTCAGATTAAATTATTAACTAACATTCAATATCCTTTAGTTTCTCACAGACCTCTTTACCTGTAAAGAGGTACTAATTATATTCTCCCATTAATGTCCATGATTCTGTCACATCACCTGTTACCAGGGGATGCTGCTTCTTGAGGTGAAGCAGAATCACAGCATTTCCAGTATTGAAATATCTGAAAGATCACAGTGCCTTCATTTCAACTGTGTAAAGTAGAGTAAATTTCCCAAATATAAAACGCTAAATTATGGTACAATAAGGACCAGGTTATGGGTCTCCTGACTTACAATCTTGTTCCATCCGTCCTCTTTCTTTTTTTTTTTTTTTTTTTGGCTGGGGCTGGGTTTGAACCTGCCAACTCCAGCATATGGGGTCAGCACCCTACTCCTTTGAGCCACAGGTGCCATCCCATCTGTCCTCTTTTAAACTAACTCTCTCTTTCTAGCTCTCTCACTCTCCCTCTCATACACACACACAGAGATACTTGTCTGAACAACTTTGTCTTACTATGGGAGATGATTGTTTCCACAAAGCTCAAACACGTTAACCCATCACTGACTAGCCACAAAGATGGCTCACAAGGGACCTAATTAAAATGTTTCAGATGCAACTAGATTAAACCTTTAAAGTACCAAATTAAAACAATCCTTTAATGAAGGAAAATCTAAGTTTCAGAAAAGGCCCTTCATATGGAATCACCCAGTAACTGCTGATGCTGTTCACCTTTGATGCTGATTGGTTTTCCTCTACTGAGATTACCCAAACAAGGAGCAAAGAAATGAATACCTTGGTTCCTATTATTTGGGATTTGGGTCATAGTTCCTGTTGAGTGAGACTTGCCTGCTCCTCTCTCACCTGTCCTTTCCTGTTCTCCAGCATGGTGTATCTGCGGTTCCCTGGAGGCTTCTGGATGGCAGCTTTGACAGTGGTACTGATAGTGCTGAACCCTCCCATGGCTTTGGCTAGGGACACGAGACGTAAGTGCCCACATTGGATGCTGGGCTATTGGGGGTTGGGGAAGAAAGGAAGTTAACTTTGTCTCCATGTCCAGGTTATGTTCCTTAAAAAATTGTGATGTTTTCTTCAGGGACCACCTATCTTTATCATATGGCTCCAAGTTATTTCCACAACACAAGGAGCCTGGCTGCTTGCCTTTCCTATGAGACCTGTGTCTTCAAATCTCCTTCAGTAAAACATCTCCAGCCTGTACCACATTTCCTCAGCTTCTTGAGAAGATTTAGAAATAATGCTGCTAAAATAAATTCCCTACACAGCACTTATCTGCATTATTTTGAGTGCTGCTAAAAAAAAAAAAAAAAAAAACAGGAGGGGAGTTTCTCTGAAAATTTTATGGGTAGTCAAAGCAAATCAAAGGGTCTCCCCTAGAAGATCTTATGTTATGTCTTCGATAGGATCTGTGGTGTTGGCAACTCTCTCTGATGTGTGAAGATGTCCATGTATAAAAAGGCCTCTCCCATTCTCTCCTTACTTTTATTCCCCTAAATGTGAATGTTTATAAAGCCTCTTTATAAGTCAAAAATAGTCAGATATCACCTATTTCATGTGAAATTTCAAACTATATGCCTCCAGTGTGGTTACAGAGAAAACGTGAAAGTTTTAAACATCCCATAGGGCTGAAAGTCAATAAGCAAGTTAAGTGAGCTCATTGTTCTACTGGGATCTTGTCCCAAACTTCATAAATTCAAGTTTACTTATCATACCTTCTCTTTTTTGTAAGTAGCCATGTCTGATTACCTCTACCTCCAGTTCCTCTCTATTTTCCCCCAGTTATGTCATTATCATTACTGAAAATCCCTAAAGTTTGCACAGACCCTTGGCGCTGTGAGATCCGTCAAAAAGAGGTGAAAGTTAATGAAAATTTCCCTTTTCTAAAATCACCATTTCCTTACCTGTGACTCTTTCTTCCACTAGAAGGAGGAGAAAGAGGAAGTTTGAATTTTTCACAGGGAGTGGAAGGGAAATAGTGTGTCATCAGAATAAAATAGTGTGGCAGCTTAACCACCTTCTTGCTTTCCAACATCCTAAAAATGATCACTTCACAGAACCCTAGATTATTAATTTAGACAACAAATATTTTTCTGAGCAGCTGTTTAGTTGGGCTCTGTTGTAGGCTCAGGGAATTCTATTTCTTTGCGGGGGGGGGGATTCTATTTCAATAGGCTAGAAAAGTTCCTTGCTTTCATAGAACTTACCTACCAGAGAAGACAAAAAATTACCGAATAAACATTTAACAAAATAAAAAATTTCATACAGCATTAAGCTCTCTGGGGAAAAAAGCCAGCAGGGTGAGGGTGTAGACAGAGTTGGATTCACACAACTTCAGTTCAAGCAGTTAGTGTGTCCTACCTGAGAAAGTGACATTTTACCGAGACAAACATAATGAGGAGACAGCCATGTGAAACTATAAGGCACAAGAGTTCCAAGGAGATGGAACACGGGAAAGGTCAAAGTGTAGGAAGATGTGTGCCGTGTTTAAGAGACAGAAAGAAAGCTAAAGGTGCTGACATGTATCGAGCAAAGGGCTGGAGTGGCATGAGGTAAAGGAGGATAGAGAGGAAGCTATGAGCGTTGTTGTATTAGTCCCTGATGGGCTGGGTAAGAAATTCGAATTGTACTTAAACAGATATAGGAAGACATTGGGATATTGCAAGGAGAGTCAATTTGTACTCAATTAAAAAATAATTCTAGCCACAATGTGGGGATTGGATAGTTGGGGTTCACAAGTACAGTTAGGGAGAACTTTCAGGAGCACAGCAGAATTCCCCAGGGAAGACAGGCTTATGGCTTCATTTAGTACAGTAGTAACACAGACAGTGATAAATATGAAGTGGACATATTTAAAGTATGTTTTTGCATAACTAGTGAATGGATTAAATGTAAGGGGAGTAGAAAGTCAAGCTTATTTCTATGGATTTTGTCTCGATACGTAGGTGGATGGTGTTACTGTTTATTGAGATAGGGAAAAATGTGGGAGGAAATAACTTGAAGTAGATAGTTAGAAATACTGGCTTTGTTTAAGTTTGAGGTGATTTTTTTTTTTTTACATTTATGTAAAGCCATCAGGAGGTCAGAATATAAGAGACTGGAGTTCAGGGTGGGTCCAGGGCTGGAATATTTATGATGGCATCACTCACTCAAGTGCTATGTTAAACTCTAGGAAAGTAGAAGAGGTTACATAGGGAAATACATTGTGTGTAGGAAAAAAGAAGAGGTCTGAGGGCTAAGCCCAGAGGGCCAAAGGCCTACAAAAAAGGGACTGAGAAGGAGTCCCAATGATGTTGGAGAAAAACCAAGAGAACAATACATGTGCAAGTCACAAAAACCAGATTTTTTTCAAGGCAAGGGAGTGGCCAGTTGTGGTAAATGCCACTAAGTGGGTGAAGTGAGAATGTGAGAGAGAAGCGAGCACTGGGGCACGTGTGACATTTGCAGTCAATGCAGTATCCAAGATGGAAACTGGATGGACTGTTTGAAGAGCGAGTAGAAGGGAAAGCTGGATTACAGTTGGCTCTTTTGAGTAGCTGGCTTCAGGGACAGACTGTGCTCTGGGATCAAGAAGCCAGATGGACCTAAAGGAAAAGAATAAAGAGCCTGAAGAGAAGTGGATGGACTTAAGACACTGACACATTAGCAGGGAAGTACTGGACCTTGTATACAGTGATGACGTGATATACAAAAGGTCATTAATTTATCATAGTGCCAATACTTATTAGTGACTTAGAATATACCAGATGTTTTATTAGTGACTTAGAATATACCAGTTGTCACTCTAGGTGATTAAAATGGGGTTATGAACAAAACAATTAGATCTCTATCAGCATGGAACATTGCAGTAACTATATACCAGGTCTATAAGTTTTGCTATGCACTTCCAATAACTATCCTACTTGTTGCATTAAAAAATTATACAACTGCAGAATCTAAAATTCAAAGGTGTTGGGACCATGGACTTAGCTGTCAGCGTCTTCCCCGGAGGTGGCTGCCTGACCGGGTCCTTCATGTCTCCACAGCACGTTTCTTAGAGCAGAATAAGTATGAGTGTCATTTCCACAACGGGAGGGAGCAGGTGCGGTTCGTGGAGAGGCACTTCTACAACCGGGAGGAGTATCTGCGCTTTGACAGCGATCTGGGGAAGTACCTGGCAGTGTCAGAGTTGGGGCGGGAGAATGCTGAGCGCCTGAACAGAGCGAAGGACACGGTGAAGAGGGCGCAGACAGCAGTGGACACGTACTGCAGATACAACTACCAGGTCTTAGACCGCTTCCTTGTGCCTCGCCGAGGTGAGTGCCAGTTGTGTGTGTGACATACAGAGAGAGAGGGAGAGGGATAGACAGAGGGAGAGAAAGCGGGAGAGAGGGGAAAGAGAGGAGGCCAGAGGGGGAGAGGGAGAGAGTGAAAGAGAGAGGGAGAGAATAAGAGATGGATAGAGGGACAAAGAGAGAGAGAGAGAGATGTAGGGAGGGAGAGAGAGGGAGAGAAAGAAAGGAAGAGAGGGGAGAGAGAGAAGAGATGGAGAGAGGAAGAAAAAGGGAAAGAGAGGGAGAGGGAATAATAGAGAGAGAGCTGGAGAGAGCAGGACAGGGAGAGAGATGGTGAGAGGGAGAGCAGGAGACAGAGGGAGAGAGGGAGAAATGGAGAGAGATGGAGAATGGGAGAGAGGGAGAAAGATGGGGAGAGGGAGATAGAAGAAGAGAGAGAGGGTTAAAGAGGTAAGGGGGGTGGGATAGAGGAGGAGGGACAGGGACAGAGAGAGAGAGAGAATGAGCCAGTGGGTGCTTGTTGTGCAGGGCCTGGGGGTGGGGGTGGGGGCTTAGATTGGTTCTTGGTGGCTCTAGGGAGCAGGGAGTGGAGGCAGTGGGAGAGTGGAACTGGAAGAGACCTTGACTGGTGAGGGCCCTGAGAAACGTGGGAGGGGAATAGTGGGTGTAGGCAGCTGGGGAAGTTAGGGGAGGACAGAGAAGTTGGGTTGACAGAAGGAGGCTGGTCCAGTCTAAAGTGCCCCGCCCACTCCCTTCACGTCCCTGACACCCCTGAAATTGAAGTGTGGGGAGTTTGTATAAGCGGGTCATTGAGGAAATGTATTAGACTAATTTTCAGAGTGAGGAGACTTCTGAGGCAACTCTGACCTTTCTGAAGCTTCTTTCAGTTCGAAATTCTTCCCATTCTTTTTCTTAGTGTATCTATTTCCATATACTGTAGCTGGAATGATTGAGGATCTAGCATTTGGAATTAAAATTTTATTAACAGACTGTTACTATATTGTAGCCAATAAAATAGTATTTATATAGTTACATATTATTTCTTTGTATAAGTGTGACCCAACGTGGCTCATATTCCTTTTTATGAATTCTTTTACAGTACTACTGAACAGTTGGAAAATTATATCTTTTTAATTTTTCATTTAAATTTCTTTGATTTCTGAGACTCATGAGCATTTTTCATATGTTTATTGACTAATTGTAATTACTGCTCTAAGAATTATCTAATGTATGTTAGAGGTAGTAGACAATTTTTTATTGTCTCTGGGATCTTAGTATTTTTCTCAGTGATTTTTGTGGGTTACTATACAGTAAGGTTATTAACACCTTGCTGACATTTGATTTAGCATTTTCTCCAGTTTTTGGTTTGTATTTTGAATTTGAAAATTGTTTTCCATGTTAAGAATTTGAACATTTTTGTTTAATGAAATATGTTGTAACATTTTCGATAATGATTCACAATTCATCTTAAACCTACCTTTTTGTGGTATTGTAAAAATTTGTTGTCTCCAGGTTTCTCCTTTCTTTTGAAATAATTGTATTTATTGAGGGTCTGCTATGTCAAGGACTGTCCTAAGTCTTAACTACACTTATTAATAAGTTTCAGACATTAATTACTCTGGCTCCAAATTTCAAGACAGAAAGACTTAAAAAATATTATAGCTCTACTGATAGTGATGCTTGTGTAGCAATGGAGACAGACTGATCAGCTAAATGTAAATATAAGAAGTTTTTGTTGTTTTTTTAAATGAATGACTTTCTTTGCTCCTTTCTTTCTCCTTTAGGATTATGCTTTGCTGGATATTCACCTCACTAAGTTAGTGAATCGCTTCTTTCTATTTCTCCTTCCCAGAGGTAGAACCATTTCTGTGGTGTTCTAAGGGGTGCACATGGAGGTAGCCCTGCTAAAGTTTCATATCCATGTCCCCATCTACCCTACCGTGTCTCCCACTCTATCCATACTACTTTTCTCTAAGAGTAAGCAAGGACAATAAATAGCTAATATAAGTTGAAGGCTGCACTAGGTCCTCGTTTTATATATTTTAGGTGCGTTGATCCTCACATAGTACCATGAGATAAATTAGTATTATTAGCCTCCATTATCAATGAAAAGTTGGGGCACAGAAGAATTGGAACACTTTCCCAGGATCAACCAGTAGGAGCCTGTTAATTAATACAGTATATGTTTTGCAAAGATTTTCAAATAATTCAACTCAATAATAAATAACAGTTTCAAACTATGAACAAAACAAATTCAATTTTCCTCAACTTCTCTGACATCTAATAGGTCCCTGCTGTAAAGATTAAATTCAAGGCTCATGACACTGAGATCACATGGCAGCTTTGCTGGAAACCTGCCTGTGACTGAAGCCTAGGTCTGGAGAGAGGTAGAAAGAGCCAACCAGGGAGACTCACTATGTCTTCCTCACTTACTCCCTCTACTTTTTCTCCTAGTGGAGCCTAAAGTGACTGTGTATCCTGCAAAGACCCAGCCCCTGAAGCATCACAACCTCCTGGTCTGCTCTGTGCATGGTTTCTACCCAGGCAAGATTGAAGTCAAGTGGTTCCGGAATGGACAGGAAGAGGAGTCTAGCGTGGTCTCCACAGGCCTGATTCAGAATGGAGACTGGACCTTCCAGACCCTGGTGATACTTGAAACAGTTCCTCAGAGTGGAGAGGTTTACACCTGCCAAGTGGAGCACCCGAGCCTGATGAACCCTGTCATGGTGGAATGGAGTGAGCAGCTTCCTAACCTCATAGTTTTTTCACCCACCAAGAAGGGTCTTTGCTTATCTCTGAGTGTCAAGTTTCTGCACTCCCACATCTTATTTTCACCTGTTCCATGTTTTCTTCTCCTCCAGCACAGGTCACTGGGGGGAGTGGGGGAAGTCCTATGATAATTTCTAGAAATACTTATACCCCTGAGGAAGCAATCAGATCTGGCAGGCAGAAAAGAGGCTGTTCTTATTTTGAACTTTCCCCCAATGTCCCAGGTCATGGTCATCCCCTTGGCCCTGGGATGGCATGTTGCTCTGAGATGTTCCTGGAGATCTGAGAAGAGCAATGTAGGGACTTCCTCATGGAAGGGTGGAAGTGCATGTGGGAATACTTAAGGGAGGAGTCATATCTTGATGTGCTTGCATTGCTAGTAATAATGATTTTATAAGCTTGAAAGTAATATTCAATTGTTAGTAGATTAGAAATATTATTAGGAATAGGGAGTAAAGTCTAGACAAAGGGAGACAGTTATGGGGATTCAATTCAGATTCATTTTCCTGGCTTTGAGCACAAAGTGCGAGATCCTGTCACTTTCATATTTCTGAAGACTGGTGTGTTGTATATCTCCCCTCCTCTTGCAGCTGGTTGGAGGCTTTGAAGCTGCTTTCTTCCAGGGCAAGGCTGTGTGCTCTGAGGGAGTGGTTTTTGGGAGCTAAGAATGTGAATTCTTTTTTTTTTTTTTTTTAATTTTGTGAACATACGTTTATTTATCTTAGATAAGTACGTAGGAGTAGAATTTCTGGGTCATGGGGTGGGCATATGTTTAACTTTTTAAGAAACTATAGTCAGATTTTCAAAGTATATGCACTTTTTCCCCCTCCCATTGGAAATATGATAGTTCTAATTCTGCACCGTAACCTCACCAACATTTCTTTCTTTTTTTTTTTTTTTTATTGTTGGGGAATCATTGAGGGTACAAAGAACCAGGTTACATTGATTGCTTGTGTCAGATAAAGACCCTCCCATAATACTGTTCCATCCCCCAAAAGGTGTACCACCCCCTGTGACCCCCAAGCCCCTCCTCCCTTCCCTTTGTCTGCTCTCCCCATCCCCCACTGTGTGCTAGGTCATTAATTGTTCTCATATCAGAATTGAATACATAGGATTCTTGTTTCTCAATTCTTGTGATGCTTTGCTAAGAATAATGTGTTTCACTTCCATCCAGGTTAATACAAAAGATGTAAAGTCTCTGTGTTTTTTAGTGTCTGAGTAGTATTCCATGGTATACATATACCACAGCTTGTTAATCCATTCCTGGGTTGGTGGGCATTTAGGCTGTTTCCACATTTTGGTGATTGTAAACTGAGCTACAATAAACTGTCTAGTGCAAGTGTCCTTATGGTAAAAGGATTTTTTTTTCCTTCTGGAAAGATGCCCAGTAATGGGATTGTAGGATAAAATGGAAAATCTAGCTTGAGTTCTTTGCGGGTTCTCCATAATTCCTTCCAAAAGGTTGTACTAGTTTGCATTCCCACC
>CAUYQV010097012.1:0-17539 GCA_963574575.1 Galagoides demidoff
TGGTCCCAGCTACTTGGGAGGCGGAGGCAGGAGACTCGCTTGAGCCCAGGAGTTGGAGGTTGCTATGAGCTGTGATGCCATGGCACTCTACCCAGGGTGACAGCTTGAGGCTCCATCTCAAAAAAAAAAAAAAAAAAAAAAAAGAAGTAAAATCCCACAGAGATATAGGAAGTTATTAAGTGAAATTACAGACTCTTTTATGTGGATTATTTAATAGACAAATCTAATGTAAGATAAAAAATTATCATCAAATCATAAATTATTCTAAGAATTTGAGTAAAACAGTCTCACATAGTTATAAAGGCCAATTACCAAATAAGCTATGCTAGACTAAACTAAAATTTCTTTATTTTGAACAACGAGTCAAATATTAAAGTTTTTTCTAATCAGCTAAATCCAAAACTAGGTTATTTATCCCAACCTATCTAAGCTCTATCAAAGCACACTAAATATCATGATTTAGTGAGAAAGATGATGTATTAATAGTAAACTGTAATTCTGCTTTAAAAAAAAAACTTTGGTAAAAGGTGTTATCAGTGACAATGGTATGTCCAATTTGGATGTCAGTCAGAATTCCTCAAAGAGGTTTCACATTACTGTATGATGAAAGATATATTAGAATTGACAGCACGGAAATGAGCTGAACTGTTGGAAATATTTGACTCAAAGTACTGATGGAAAACATTACTCTCCACTTTGCAAAAGTGAAAACGTTCTCTGACACAGTTGCTTCCAGCAAGTTGTGTACCTGCTAAGTGGTTGAACCAGCTTCTGCCAGGCAAAAGGTGATAAGTAAACACCCCTATTGCTAAAATCTTGGTCTTCTAGAAGGTATGTAACTTTAGGCCTGAGTGGAAAGACAAGATTCACAGTTTTTCAACAAGTTTACAACCCGCCAACTTGTTTGACTTTGGTTTAAAGAAGCAGCCTAAGATTATAGGAATTCATCCTAGTATGAATAGGAGTCAAAGTAAGACTGACTTTGAAAGATTTTTTTAATGAACTATTTCAACTAGACTGACATTAACGAAACTCAAGAATATTTCCTGAACCATAAACATGCTGGCTCTATAATGCAGGGGCTAAAAAATCAGGAAAACCACAGCTCCAACTTTCAGAGTATTTCTAAGTGATCCTCTGTTTAGAACAAGGATGATGATAATCTGGAAATCTTGAACAAATAAAAGAAAAAAAGAATTAGATAGCAATTCTCAAAGGACTAAAAAAATTAATGTTTCATTTAAGAAATACCATTTTTGACAAATGTTACCCAAACACACCTCATGTATTTGTGTTTAATGTTCATTTAGTGCCTATTCATTATGTAAGGGTGGATGGGTATGAACAGGAAATTCAGCCAATATTCACCTGGGTTATTTTGGAGCAACACTTGAAGTCCTGAACATGAAGCTCCAAGTAATGCAGGCATTTAATCTTATACTTTCAGGGAGCTCAACATGAGTAATTGGGACTCACATTAAAATAACTGCACCTTAAGTTATAAGAGCTTTCCAATAATAAATGAATCTAACAAAATGGTTATTTTGAACCACATATTTCTAAAGAATGCACCAGATATTGCTGATATATGTAACAGAGAGAACTTTTGAAACGTTGCCCGAGGCATAGGATTATAATAACTTTTCAAGGACCTCAGTATCCATAAATATTAACGATCACACAGAAAAACCTGGACTTTTTGCTCAAGTCAAAGGAGAAGGGATATTATCTTTATAGATCTGGGTTTGCATAAAGACATCTCCATTTATTTATCTAGCCACATTGAATAATTTATTAACCTCTACAAGTTCCCATTTCTTAAATTATAAAAGGCACGTAATATACATTGAAGAATTATCATGACAACTGTAAGTAAGGTAAGTTACTTCCAATTTTTGACTCTGCCAATGGGTGTCAATATCATAAGTCCCTTAATATCCAAATTGTAGTCGTTCTATCCTACCCAGTTAGTGGAGACTCCAGTCTTTCCCCAGGACTAAATGCCCTTGATATTGCTGAGAATCACTAGGTTTGCTTATTGCATCTAAACATCAGAATTGCTTGTTGCTTCTCTATTGCTACCTGTCAAAAATGCAGAGACTCTGATAAACCCTGGATATAGGATTCAGCAACCAGACCATTTGTTACCAGAAAATGTCATCATTTAATCTCATGTCAAACCCAGCTGCTAGCTTACCAAGAGCTGTGGGAAGCCATTGCCTCTGATTTCAGTAGTGAAGCCCTGGCAGCTTACAGTGATGTGGACTTTACTGAGCTATTCATTTCTTGCTGGTTCTCTTGTTATTTACTCAGATTCTATTGATTCTGAAGGTATAAGATTCCATCACAACTAACCTGCCAAGGTCCTGATTAGAAAATGTTTCTTTTATTTAGTGTGACTTCTCCTAGTCAACCACTAATACTATTCCATCTATACAGATTTGCCTAATTTATTAGTAGAATCCTATGACACGAAGCTCTGTGTCACTGGCTTTCTTACTTTGCAATTTAGATAAATGTTTTACAGTGCATCCATGTTGTAGCACATATTAAAATTTCAGACCTCGTTATTGCTGAATAATATTCAATTTTATGAATACACTGCTTTTTGTTTATCCATTCCTTAATTGATAGATTGTTTCTCCTTTTTGACTACAATGAATAAGGTTATTGCTATGAACATTATTTGGATAAGTTCTGGGGTGACATGTTTTCTTTTCCCTTAGGTATAGACTTAGAAGTAGAAGTGTTGAATCATATGGTAATTTCAATTTTACTTGTTTAAGAAAATGCCAGACCATTTTCCAGTGAGGCTACACCAATTTACGTTTCCACCGGCAATGTCTCAGAGTTTCCACTTCTCTGCAACCTTGGTAAGACTCGCTCTAATCTCTCTTTCTGACTGTAGCCATTTTAGTAGGTGTGAAGTTCACAGACCTCTCTGTGGTTTGATTTGCATTTCACTGACAACTAATGACACTGAAACTCCTCATGGGCTTATTGGCCACTTGTTATATATTCTTTGGAAAAAATGTCTATTTGGATCATTAGCGTACTTTTAATTTATTCATCTTTTTATTATTGAGTGGTAATAGCTATTTATATATTCTAGATGGAAATCCCTCATCTTAAATATGATTTTTAAAAATATCCTTCCATTCTGTGGGTTATTTTTTCACATTCTTGATGTTTTCATTTTAAAACACATTAAGTTTAAATTTAAATTCTTCCATATTTTATTTTGTTGCTTGTGCCTTTAGTGTCTCATTTAGGAAATTATTGTTTAATCCAAGGTCATAGAAATTTATCCCTATGCTTTCTTGTAAGAGTGTGTAGTTTTAGCTCTTACATTAAAAGCTTTAATCCATTCTGAGTTAGTCTTTGGAAGTTGTGTAAAGGCTCAGTTTCATTCTCTCCATGTAGGCTTCCAATTATCCTGTCACCATTTGCTGAAAAGATGATTTTTTCCCATTTTCCTGTACCTCTTGTGTTAAAATGTTTTGTAAACTTAGTTTTTGATAGTATTGCAAATAGAATTGCTTTCTTAATTTGATTTTTGTTTTACTCATTACTACTACAAAGAGATACTTCCAGTTTTTATACATAGCTCTTATATTCTAAACCCTTATGGAATTATTTATTAGTTTTAATGATTGTGTGATATATTCCTTTGCAAATAGGGATAGTTTTATGTCTTCCTTTCTAATATAGTAGCTCCCCCTTAATAGGGGAGGATATTTTTTCAGATCCATCCTGGGGGATACCTGGAACTGTATAGAGCAATGAAGTGGAATGTGTATGTACATATTTTTGCATACACATCTATGATAATGTATAATTTATAAATTAAGCACACTAAGATATTAATAATAATTATGATGAGATACCAGCATGACTATACTTTGCAGCACTTTGAAACAATTTATTAAGTAAAATAAGGATGATTTGAACACAAACACCATGATATTGTGCTAGTAGATCTTCATGCCAAAAGGACATCCTACAAACGGTTGTTATGTAATTATCTTCATCTTCACCATTATAAGCATAAATTCATCATTGTGATCACCATTAGATACTCATGATGGTTTCAAATGCTCTGATTTTTGTCGTATCCTAATGAGTATTCCAGCCTAGCGAGAGCAAGACCCTGTCTCTAATAATAGCCAGGCACTGTGGTGGGAGCCTCTAGTCCCAGCCATTCAGGAGGCCACGGCAAGAGGATTGCTTGAGCCCAGGAGTTTTGAGTTTTCTGTGAGCTATGACAACACAGCATTCTACTGAGGGCAAGCAAATGAGACTGTCTCAAAGAAATAAAAAGATTATAAAAAAATAAAGAATGAGAAGGATTGTGGAAGAGTTAAATATTATGTTAACCAGCTATGAAATTTGGAATCTTGTCTGGTGGACAAAAGAAATATACATTATAGATTTTCTTGAAATTTCTTTTTACCTTCAGATTTCAGCATGAGGTTTGATCCCTACAACTTTATGAGGATCAAATGATATCATGGCTAATCCAAACTATATTAATTTGTGCAAGATGGCTCACATCAACAACTGAATCTCCATCATCATCTAGTTTAAATTCTCAGCCCTGAAAGATCCATACCAAAGTAGAAACATTTCTGCTTTTACATTTAATAGGGCACTTTATTCATAGGGCCTAACACAGTTTGGATACTTCATACACACACACACATAAAATAGTATATCTTTATCTTCTCTGTGTCATCAGGGGAGCCATATAACATGATAGAGCCCTTCCTGCAGTTAGGAATTATACATTTGAAATTTGAGTTTGAGTCCTGAATATGCCCTGAACAAATGCTGTTTCTAGACTATACCACTTTCCTTCTATGGAGCTCAATTTTCTGTTCTGCAAAATAGAATAGATTTAATAACATCATTGGTTTTCAAAATACATACATTGTTTTTAATTTATGGACTATTTTTATTTCCTTTTTTCCTTTCTTAGTAAAACAGACTTCTTTTGCCCTAAACATGTATAACTGATGAGAACCCAACAGCTCTGATTGTAGCCTGTACTATTAATTTATTGCCTTCTCTCTCCAATATGAGTATATCTTTCATTATCCTTTCTGTGATGAAGGAACTATCCCATGCCCAGCCTGACATTCAGATTTTTTAATAGAGTGTGCAGAAGAGAGTTTCCAGGAGATTTACCTTCGTGGCTCTGGTGTACTTCCAATGTATTCTTCTTTGCTCTTTTTAGGGGAGGTCCAGTGGGGCTTACCCCAGTCAAGTTCCAGCCAAATCCTGTTGGATTTCCCATTGAGTTTCAAAATCCTGTGGGGATATTGCAGGTGAGTGTCACAGGCACTCCAGCTTCCACACTGGGATGCTTTCTGCTTGTCAGGCAATTCCCCACCCCTAGCTTTAGCCCACCTTTAACACGAAAGAGTGTTTTCTTGACCACTAGCCTTGTTCAAGCAACCATGAACCCGATCTGGCCTAAGGCAACCCAACAAACTCCATCATCTTTTGAGATTTAACCACATCTTCTCCAACAAGGTCCAGACCCCAGACTTGGTGAGCACTCTTCACTTCCACGTTTATTTTTTCTTTGATTTCACTTCCTTAAGCCTAATTTACTTCGCCAAGTTCTTTTTACCTTTGAACATTAATACTTTATTACTAGACAGTAATTCTGAATGTTAAGTATTCTCTGTTCAAATTATTGTGTTGTGTCTATTCCCTGACTAGAGCCTCATAATACAAAGCAGATATGAGGGAGGGGAACTGGAAATGTGCCTCTTTTCTAAATGTGCTTGTGGAAAGAATATGGGGTGGTCAGTGGCAAAATACGTTTTGAAAACTGAGTAATCATTCAAGTCTTCTACCTTGATGTTGTCAGGTCCGTAATGATGGCAGGCAGAGTGTACTCAGTGTAACAAGGTTTGCATTTGTAGCAACTAATGGATGAGTCACAACCACACACATATTGTCAGAATACTGTCATAAAGGCCACTTGACTTTGAAAGGGAAGATCTGGGTTTACAACTTGGATTCACCATTAATAGATATATTTAGTCAAAATATAGAAAACATTTGAGCTTCAGCATCTTCACTTATAATTTGGGATCTGCCTTGTGAATTTCAATGTTGCTAGGAAGATCATTCTGATAATATATATTGTATTTATTGGTAAACCATAAGATGATTGTTAAAAATAATAGTGGTTGATATAGATCTTGTTATTTTTATGTTAATCTTTCTTATTTCTCATATTGAAAAACTTAGGCCTAGAAAAGGATAAAACAATTTATTAAGATCATATCATTGATATAAGTCATGTTGTATTTGTCTAATGAAATACTCTTTCCAGAGCCTGTGGCTTAGTGAACAGGGCAACAGCCCCGTATACCAGGGGTGGCGGGTTCAAACCTGGCCCTGGCCAAACTGCAACAACAACAACAACAACAAAAGTAGCCAGGCGTAGTGGTGGTCACCTGGAGTCCCAGCTTTTCAGGAGGCTGAGGCAAGAGAATTACCTAAGCCCAGGAGCTGGAGGTTGCTGTGAGCCACGATGCTATAGCACTGTACCAAAGGTGACAAAGTGAGACTCTGTCTCTAAAAAAAAAAAAGAAAAAAGTAATACATTCTCATGGCATCCCAGAAGGATTTGCCATTTATTTTACCATCTTTGACCTAGTTTTTATAAGGAAATATCATTTCTACATAAGTAAAAATTAATTTTATATAATTTATTCAAAATTCATATTAAACATGTATGAGCTTTAACCAATATTTTTTATATTCTCATTTTTACCAGAAGAGGCCACTATCACCCAACTTACTAGACTTATTATCAATTTGAATAATTCCCTTGGCATAGAAAATGGTCATACATTTCAAAAGGCAACAATCAGGAATACATCTTTCTTTTTCCTTCATTTTCTTTTTGGAAAGTAGCCCCCTCTTGCCACTGAGAGTAATAATTGTACCAGATTCTTCCTGGTTTCTGATAAGAAGGTCAAAGTTTTGGATGTGGATAGTAGATTCAAACCTTGGTTCTACCACAGAGACAAACTGTTTAACCTTGGCAAATAACATAAAGTTGTTCATTTTTATAAAAAGAAAATGATATCTGGCTTTTTCGCTTTCTTAAAAGATAATGAGTTATTAATCATTAATAATTAATTCATAATAATGAGTTATTATCATTAAGTACTTAAAATAGCACCTGCAACACCGCAGATCATGACTAAATAATAGTTTCTACAGCAGTAGAATCCCTAATGCGCTCTTGCTCACATCCACTTCTTTGGCAGCAGGAATTTTTAAAGAATATCAAGAGGGTTTGTGTACTTTTACCTGAAAGTGGAAAAAAGAACAAAAGGCAAATTTCAAAGTTAACATAGAGAAGTGTGAATAGTGACTGATAGTGGGAGTTTATGAATTCATTCATCGGTATCTATTTTTAAAATTTAACATAAAATATATAAATATTTAAAATGTAATATAAAGTGTTCATTTTTTAAAAAATAATGAACAGATATTACTTTCTAAATAGAAAATATTGAAATTGAGTAACAATTGTAATTCATTTTGCTTTACGTATTCTTTCTACTTCTGTAATCATATAGCAGACGGATGTATACAAATAAGACTGAAAACTAAAATAGCAAAAGAAATGATCGTTTTGTAAGTTTGTCAGCATGGACGCAAACTATCATTTCAGATTAGAGCTCTTGAATTTTGTTTTCTATTTTTGTATCACAAGAAAAATTTAACAAAATATGATCGTAATGGAAAGAAAATTAACTTATACCCAAGAGATAAATGGAGAAAATATTAAAGAGAAGTCTCTTTTGAATACCATCAGTGATGAGTATGAGAAAATAACTACCATGACTTTTCCAAAAATTGAAACTCACTACAATGCCTGTGATTTTCTAACGATCAAGCCAAGAAGATAAAAACACAAATTATACTTTAAGTGATTATTTTGATGACTTATATATAGATCTTTACAGCTACATTTATTTCATAAGATTAAACAGTATTAACGGTGTGGTCCACATAAAATTTTATTTTTTTATTATAAATATCTCTCATACTTATATGGAGGATATTTAGTTTAAGAACATGTCTACAATTATCAGGTGGTGCCTGTGGCTCAAAGGAATAGGGCGCCAGCCCCATATGCTGGAGGTGGTAGGTTCAAACCCAGCCCCAGACAAAAACTGCAAAAAAAAAGATGTCTACCATTATCATACTGGTCATAAATCCACACTGTATTAATGTAATACTAAAAATGGATGAGCCCACATATCTGTTCTTTAAGTAGATTGAAGTTTAAATTGTCACATAATTTCCATTTGCTTATTTATAAATGATACAAATATACCAGGCACTGTTCACCCAAAAGGAGAACAACAATTCTACCTGATTCTCCCCTGGGTTATCAAACTGCCTTCCCCAATCTGGGGTAATACTGTTTGAAGTCTTCTGTATAACATTTCTTGCTTCTTCATTCGAAAAAAAAATTAATATTTCTAGTTTTTATCATGCAAAAATTAGGGCAATTACTCAATTTATTCTTTAAGGTCAGTATACATTGTTAATAATTATACAAAAATAGAAGCTATAATTAGTTTAGAAACAATATTTAAAAACTGCACCTACACATGTATCATGTATAATATTAGAAAACTAAACCTACACATGTATCATGAATGTGGTCTGGTCCCAGATAATACGATGATTCAATTCCAGAAGGTGAAATTCACTACATTCACAATGAAAGAAGAAATTGTATTTCAGTGAATAAAAAAAAAATCAAAATTTAGTACAAATGTATGAAAAATACTATTAGGAATGTTGGAATATAAGCCATCTGACATCTGAACCTGACAGAAGTTGTATACCATAAGCAGAAACCTTCAAAATATTGTGATAAATAGGCAAAGTTGGAAGTCTTTTGAAAATCAAGAACAAGATACCACTTTTCTAAGACAATTCAACACTGTTCTATAAATTCTAATCATTCAATAAACAATAATAAATTTTGGATTGGATGAAATCGAACTACATTTGCAAATGACTAAATTGTGTAATAGAAAATCTCACTCTTAAAAAATAGTATTAATAATAAATAATGAAGTCTAGTGAGAGGGCCAAATAAAAATTTAATAATATTATACATTAGTAATCAAGAGTTCAAAAATATGATTAAAAAGAAATACCATTTATAGCAACAATAAAGTACCAAGGATTAAACCTAGTAAATAACAAATATAATTTAAAAAGTAATAAACCAATTATTTAAGAAGAAAATTATAAAAGTTACATGTAAAAGGCTAGCATAATCAGAGAACTAGTATAGTCATGCATAGGACAATTCATTTTCCCCTATGTGGTCTCCAAATTTAATGCAATTTCAATAAAAATAGTAATGAAGAGTTTAAATTAAAATAGTATGTTTGTATTCTTCTTAGCAAAGTATCTCGAGAATGAAGAAAAAGCATCCAATGTACTCAGCCCTACTATGAAACTAATTTATAGCTTTCATATGAAAGCTAACCCAATTGTAACCCAAGAAGGTGGGGACAGGGGAGAGGGAGGGGAGGATGGGTGGAGGGAGGGTGATTGGTGGGATCACACCTATGGTCCATCTTACAAGGGTACATGTGAAACTTTCTAAATGTAGAATATAAATGTCTTAACACAACAGGAAAATGCCATGAAGGCCATGTTAACCAGTTTGGTGAAAATATTTCAAATTGTATATAAAACCAGCACACTGTACCCCATGACTGCATTAATGTACACAGCTATGATTTAATTAAAAAAAATAAAATAAAACAGTATGTTCACAATCAAGTGGTAGGTATGTTCAATTATTTTAATTTACAATGAACACACATATTTTCAAATACATATATCTCATTCATATATCACATTTATTCTAGCACATGTATCGATTTCAGAAGAACTTAACACTGAGCGCATGAGCAATATTTACCAACATCAAACTATATGAGACCATTATTATGTAAATTCCTTTTTTGAGTGACTTTTTGAAGAATTTCGTCGTATTTCTTTGTTCCACATTCTGCTGTCATGGGATTAACCTTTTCAGAAACGACAGTCGTGTCAAATAGTCTGAACATTAATTTTGTCGTTTTGTTGTTAGGTTACTCTTAACATTTTCTTTGTTTTGTATAGTTAGGCATTTATAATCTTAAGAATTGATTATTATTAGCTGGAAATAGGACATTTATAAGTGGGTTAGGAAAACATCACCCATTATATATTATAAATATCACTATAATGATTAAAGACACATCCTATTCATACCAGGAAACCATCTTCATAAGATGCTATTTTTTATCTGAATGGGTTATGTGCAAATCAGCATTTCATTTTACAGAATGTGCAACACCTTCACCTGAACTTGACCGGCGGTTTGTGTGGTGCTGTGCACCCTGGCTCTTAGTCTGCCTCACTGGTGCAATTAGACAAGCTCAGGCTTGAATAACAAGAAGCTGTAAAACAGCCGCCACATTTATAATCAAGACATACTTTCATGAAGTTCGAATATCTGCAGCTATGTTAATGAAGCTTATTCTGAATTCTAATCAATCAAGCAATCAATAAACTAATCAACCTAATGTAAATGATGAATGTTCTCTAATATGCTATCAATTTTAATATAATAACAAGTTGAATATGCACTTGGTCTATTAGTTTGAAAAGAGAGCTAAACTGTAATGTATGTAATTCAAATAAAATATGTTCAGTATTTCCTTTTCTGGAGAGCTTGAGGATTGTGGATGAAAACCAGAGAATGCTACTGGGCTCCAACTGGGATTAATAGGAGGGATTCAATCTATGAACCCGAAGCTAAGCCACTAAAGAGAGACTGGAGACTCATATTCAGTTCGTACTCCACAGGAGATGAGACACTGCAAGATCACACCACCTGGTGACAGCACCTTGTTTCTGACTCAGCCACATGAATTTATACATTTTCTTTTTTAAAATTTTCTGGTAGAAGCATACTCATTACTCTGTTAGGCAACAGAAGGAATACTAGTTTGGGAATTTTGATCTGGCTGTTAAATCCATTCTTGGTGTGAATTAATTTGCCCATGGAATTGCTCACTAAAGCTCAATGTCTCCAGCTAAAGAAAGAAGAACATTATTACCTATAGTAACTGGTTTTCTATTTTGAGAAATTTTTTTTAGATAGCGTCTCATTTTGTCACGCTTGGTAGAGTGCCTTGGCTCACAGATCACAGCAACTTCAAACTCTTGAGTTCAAGCCATCCTCTTGCCTCAGCCTCCCAAGTAGCTGGACTACAGGTGTCTGTGACAACAACCAGCTTGTTTTTAGAGACTGGGTCTCACTCTTGCTCAGGCTGATCTTGAATACCTGAGCTCCAGAGATCCACTCACCTCGGCCTCCCACAGTGCTAGGATTATAGCCAATGTTTTATTTTTGCCTTAAAATATTTAAATGTTAGTTGTTATATTTATGTAATAGTTGTATATATTTATGGGGTACATGTGATGTTTTGATACAGATGTACAATGTGTAATAATCAAATCAGGGTAATTGGGATATCATCACCTCAAGCATTTATCATTTCCTCATGTTGGGGACAGTTAAATTCACCCTTTTAGTAATTTTAAAGTATACTACAACTTATTGTAGACTATAGTTTCTTTGTTGTGTTATCAGATATTCTTCATCTATCTAATAATCTAGCTATATTTTTGCATCCATTAACCAGCTCAACTTTATCCTTCCTTGGAAGTTTATGCATTCTGGGCCAAATCACCATAGTAAAACTGTAAATAGATAAGATATGTAAGTTTATTTACTAAAGAAGGGAAAAGACTATTTGTAAAACATGCAAGATTTATTCCATCTGAAGAGAAACGAGAGTATTAGGAAAAGACTATTTTTGAATTTTAAGATAATTGCAAGCAAACATTTTGTAACAGATTTTATGTATGGAGGTTAAAGACAAGGAGATCATTTGCCAGATCTGTGTGCTCACATACACATCCTTCTTTTGGCACCCTCTAGTAATAATGCAAATATTCAAGATCTGTCTGATATGGAGAAAAATATAACACCTGCAAAAGATGAAACCCATCGATTGAACATTTTAAATAATCATTCTGTAAATCTGAAATTAGATCCTAAGATTTTGTATGAATCAGGCTGGCACTAATATTACCCCAACTTGATCTGTAATGATTTCCTTCTTTGGTAGGGTGACCAGATTTTAATATCTGTAAGGCGGGACAACATGGCGGGGGGGAGGGGGCGGGGTGGGAGGTGCTGCAGGGCAGGGCCTGACAACAATGCAAACTTTGATAAGCAGTTCTCGATAATCACTTCTCAGCAATTATTTGTTATTATTACAGTTTAACATTATAAAATTAACAAAAATAATAGAAAACTCATATTCTGGCCAAATAGCCACATGGCAGCCGAAAACCATATATTCCCTTCTTGTTCTCCCGCCTGTTCATGTATTCTTTCCAAAAATCAGGACTTTTTTAAAACTCCGCGGGACACGGGACAAATTGTTGAAAAGCGGGACTGTCCTGCCAAAAGCGGGACGTCTGGTCACCCTATTCTTTGGATATGTCATGTGATCTACCACTGGACACTTTTCTTCATGTAAACTGGGAAGGATGAGGCTGATGAGACAGGTGGGTCTAAAAACTGTGTTTCTGTGAGACCCTCCCCATTCTCTGGAAACTCTTGCTAGGCCAACATGTGTACCTGGTAATGAACTATGGATGAATCTAAAGTATCATAGTCCTTGCCCTTCTAACTCCACAGTTAAGTCGCGCACATAGACATACAAGAGGACGGCAACTGACCGCGTCGCTGTTGTTTGCAGGTATGTGCTGTCTTGTCACTGCAAGATACAAAGAGACCCAGAACACGTTCCTCCTCAGTATTTCTGGGGGAGTTCATTGCAAACCTCGTTTTCTTTCATCATCTGTACTACGCATTTCTCAAGAACATATGAGAATTCCAAATCTGCAAATATCACAATTTCTTTGATAAAGCAGCACCTAGTATGATACAACAATAATCACAACTTGCACTCAGGACATCCAGAAATGTCTTTGTGACTACTGATGCCTTCATATTCTCTACGCTTTCTTGAAGGTGAATATTCCTTTGAATAATTACCATTTCTACTAATAAACTAATTTGGTGGTTCTCTCCAGGCTAGCAGAGGATGGTTTTAAATTTGACCCCTGGTGAGTAAAGCACATTTAGCTCAATAGATGGCGCTGTGATATAAATTAGTAAAGTTATAAAATAAAAAAAAAAATGTGAACGAAGGAAAACACACACACCAAATATGTAATCACGATCTTTTTTTTTTTTTTCACTCTCTCAAACAGACTTCATGAAACATTAATCAATTCAGGGAAGCTAATAAAATGCCTGCAAAGTGAATCCCAGTGTTATTTAAATTATGGCTGTTTATCAGTAAACAGAGGAAATGTACGGGCCAGCTATTAGAGTGTGCCAAAAGGCAAGCTGATCAAAATAAATTTGGATCGTATAAAGTTTGAGGATATTTCTGGTGCAGGGAATAAGGTTTGGATTCATCATTGTTTGCACGGTCAACTCCATTATCATTTTTCCTTTCAGGGCATCAACCTTGACAATCCCCCTGTTGAAATCAAGTCGTCTGTTCAGCAAATTATTTTGTAAATCTGAAAATCCTGCCAGCTCTTTTCCTGAGACACCAGTCTCCTTAATATATCAGAAGAATGTCTGTCTGCCACAGTGAAATAACTTTTATTTTTGCTCTAAATTAGAAAAAAACAAAACAAAACAAAGCAAAGCAATAGGACTGAAAAAAAATAGGACTGAATCAGCTTGACTTGACATTGAGCTGAATTCCACTCAGGGTGTTTCCATTGGAAGGATGAAGAAATAGAAAGAGAGTCTATTTCTAGATGAGGCCAGAAGATGAAGGATGCCGCAGTCAGAGAGGAGCAGTGGGAGGTGAGGCTGGCAGGAGACCAAGGGAGTGTCTCTGTCTCCATCATTACAAACTTTAGATAATACTAGTCTGGAATCAAGGATAAAAGGTTTTTTATTTTACAGAAATTGAGAGTCAGTGTTTCATTTGGTGCTTAGTAGTATGTTACCCAAGTAAAAATTAGAAAACAAAGGAGAGTCAATTATCATATTCTGATTAAGAAGGTAAGTAACGCAGGTGATCTTGCCTAGGTCACAGCCCCCTTTTAAAATTATTTATTTATTTAGTTAGTTACTTTTGAGAGTATATCATAGACTGAAATTCCCATTCTGGTGGTGTGTACCCTGATGATCTGTCAGTGGTAACTTGGGGAAGCTTGATTTTATTCAGATTCAATTTGTCAATTCTTTGCATCCTGAGATGACATTAGGGTTTCCAACTTATATTCTTGTAAATGTAAAATCTCTTACATGTCACCTTTGATGATCCTGGAAGACAATGTAATGAAACAGGGGAACGTAACGCTGGCAGTTAGGGTACAGTGCTTCTATTGATTTCTCTCTCTGGACCTATTTTTTTTTCTTTTATATTACAACAGGATAAAAAAAGGATTATTTCTAGAGTTCCTATTAACCCTGGACGTCTATCATTATTTCCTTTTTCTAATGTTAAATGTAATAGAAGTTGTACAATTTAATGACCTTATTAACCACAAACGTTAAATTACATTTTATAATAAAAGATTAAACTGGTGATTAATCAGTCTGTGAACACAGTAGTGAATTTCTATGTGTTCCTAACATCAACAATATATTTTAGAAATAAGTTCAATAGAAAGAAGATTCACATTCATTTACTGAGCTTTTGGTTTCCTCTCTCTCTTTTCCCTCTTTTTCTCCTGCAGTATTTTTGGGGGATTGGTGTGCCCTGGGCACTTTACATGTTGCTACGGATACAGCACTCACAATTCAGACTTTGACTCAGCCTCTTAGAGCTTACAGTATGCTCAAGGTCAAAAGCAACCAGAGCATGGAAAGAGATGAGTGCTTAGAAGAGTGAAGTACAGACAGACCAATGATACTAAATCCACCCAATTCAAAAGCAGAGTCTTCCTCCCTGTGTTCACCAATTTATTACTTTATATTTACCTTTTTCAGAAGGTTTAGAGATCTAAAAACTTCATGTAAAAACTCTTGTGGCAAAAGGAAAATGACCAGATCAGATCTGTACTAGTTGCCTAGAACCTCCATGGCAAACTTCCACTATTGGGTAGCTTAAAACAACAGAAATTATTTTTTCCCACAGTCGTAGACACTAAAAGTTCAAAACCAAGATGTCAGCAGGATCATGCTTCCTTCAAATGCGCTAAGAAAGAATCCAGTTTTGTCCCCTTCAGCTTCTGGTGGTCCCTGGCAATCCTTCAAATTCCTTGGCTTGTGGCAGTGATACAGGGTTTCCCCCACTGAGGGGTGGGCAGGGACCCCCGTATTCTCCAAGGCTGGGTGAGCTCAGAAATAAGACCCTTATCTCTAGGCACAAACAGACTGCCCTTTCCAGCCTCACCCTCTGGGCTTCAGCAAGGTCAAGAACAAAGCAGCCTGAACAGTCCTGGGAGGCTCCTCCCAGGAGTAGGAAGCACACAACCTAATCCCCTGCCTGAGCCCAAACTGCAAAGACAGCATTCCTGTGCTTTATTTTAGAATTATTTTCTACCTAAATACCTCTGTCCAATTTTTCATGGATAGACATGAATTCCAGATAGACATGAACCCCGGCCCGTAGGACAGGGAAAGCAGCATTTAAACCCCCGACTGAAGACTGGGGGGCCTTCCCACTTGGATCCCCCTTCCTGCAGGAGGGTCTGTTCTCCCTCTGCTATTTGTCCTCTTCTGCTCATTATGCTGGTCAGTCTTTCTCCCTGTCAATAAACTAGCCTGTCGCTGACTGAAGGGTCTGTGGTTTCATTCTTTGAACCCCAAGGCCAAGGACTCAGGAAGAAGGAAATTCTAGCAACATCACCGTCTTCACATGGCCTTCTCTTTGTCTCCTGTGTCCTCAAATCTCTCTTTTACACCAATCATTAAATTCAGGACCCACCATAATTCCAGATGATGTTGTGTAAGTTGACTACACAGACAGAGACCCTATTTCCCTAGAAGGTCACATTCACAGGTTCTTGATAGACATGAATTTTTGGAAGACACTATTCAACCCAGTCCATTATCATTTTATAATAAAACCTTAGTATCCTCAGGGAGAAGGAGATAGAAAGGAAGAAAGTGGAAGTGGAGACTTAGTCAAGGTAATTATGTTTGTTCTCAATGATTATAGATACTATCTGTGTGTATTAAGAGACATGGAACATGCCTTTATAAAAATTAGATGTTCATACGTGTATATTATAATTATGTTTCCTTCAAATGGTTTATAAAATACAGTCAATTCACAGACAGTTAGAATCCTGGCCTGGGTCCAGATCTCAGGGAGGTCACTAGCCCCATCTTCTTTGCCCACTGAGCCAGAGGAGAATGTCTTTTCTTTCCCCTGCTTAGCTTTTCAAAGAAGACTCTAATGAGATGGTCAAATGAGAAAAGCCACAGGAAGATGCCAAACTCAACGCCGGAACAATCACAGAACAGAATAATTAGCTTTGAATTATTGAGACTGTGAAGAATTCTTGACAACATAATGATTTCACTGAATTCCCTTCTAATTTTCTTCAATTCAAAATCAATTTCAAATTTACTCTTCCTCCCATTAAAGATGACATATTTAATGCGAGGGATTTTAAACAATGATAACATGAAATCTTTTTATGATAGATTTGTTGCTAAGCCCTTGAGTTACAAATCAGACTTTTTAAGACAAGATTTATGTTCTTTCCTTTTTTGCAATCCTTGGTGAATTTTCATTGAGAGTTTGCTTCTGTAAATGCAAAGAAAACTAATGTTCCAGAAGCTCATACTTTTCCTCTTGGTGGGACAGACCCCAGTTGAGTGTCAATTTCCAGTGACTATGGTCTCCACTCCACAGTTTCTATCCTTCCTTCCTTCTCTTTTTTCTTTATTGACTTCAGGGACTAGAGATGGTTCTATAGTGGGGCCTACACTTTCATCAGTCAGTATCAATTTTTGTTGTTAAACTGCTCTAAAAGAATACTGGACAGAATTCAAGCTTTGCATAAAAAAATAAAGCCCATGCTACAAGTTCACATGAATTATCTAGAAACATATTCTGGTGTATCAATATGGGAGGAGGACGGAGGAAGTTCAAAATAGATTTGCAGGCTCGGCGCCTGTGGCTCAATTGGCTAAGGCGCCAGCCATGTACACCTAAGGTGGCGGGTTCGAATCCCCAGCCCGGGCCCGCCAAACAACAATGATGGCTGCAACCAAAAAAATGGCCGGGCGTTGTGGCGGGCACCTGTGGTCCTAGCTACTTGGGAGGCTGAGGCAGGAGACTCACTTGAGCCCAGGAGTTGGAGGTTGCTATGAGCTGTGATGCCATGGCACTCTACCCAGGGGGATAGCTTGAGGTTC
>CAUYQV010097014.1:0-19528 GCA_963574575.1 Galagoides demidoff
CTGCCTCCCAAGTAGCTGGGACCACAGGCGCCTGCCACAACGCCTGGCCATTTTTTGGTTGCAGCCATCATTGTTGTTTCATTGTTGTTTGGCTGGCCCGGGCTGGGGATTCGAACCCACCACCTTGGGTATACGTGCCTGGCGCCTTAGCCAATTGAGCCACAGGCGCCGAGCCGCAAAAGTTTGACTTGGAGAATTATTTGTGAACATTCTACCTCGTAAAATGAGGAAATTCCTCAGAGAGGCTTTGAGAAATCTAGCAAAGTGCTTATTACTCTAAGCTTCTTCTTAGCCTGAAAAAATGTTGAGAAGAAAAAACTTTAAGTCAGAGACACATTACCCCACAAACAGAGAAATCACGACATTGCGTATCAATCTATAAAATCTGGGTATACCACTTGGTTCAGGAGTCTCCCTAGAAAGAAGGAGTTAGGATCTTTATTGAAGTAGGTGTGGCAAAGCCAGAAAATGAACCTTTATCTATACTTTAATCCTTTGCTCATAATATATACACAGTCTTCCTTCTCTCTGATTACACTGTTACAATTGTTTGTCCTCCACTCTCCCAAAGTTTAGAAGATGTTGCTCTGAAAAAAAAATTTGGCTTGAGCCAGTAGGCACACACTGTAACAAAAGCTTCCTAGGTATGATCTGGCAGTCTATATTTAGTATCTATCTTTAACTAATGATTTGTAAAATGTCATTAAAATATCCTTTAAATCTTCAGAAAAATACAATGTTTTAAAGCACAGATTTTATAACAATACAGTTCTTAGTATATACTACAGGGCTATTTTGGCCAAATTAAAACAAAACATCTCATTGTTTTACCATTTTGTATGTTAAAGAGCTTATTGTCATTTCCATTCGTATCCTTGAACACTATGTTATACTAGAAACAAAATTGTGAGTATCTAGAGAGCCATTCTGGACCAGGAATTACAGTGGATGAAGATGAAGTCAGCATTGGCTTTTAAAATAGCAGATACAATCATGAAGTTGACCATGTCCAATATAATAGTCTCTGGATTCAGAGTAGCTTTTCCTACTTGAGAATAAGGTAAAGGAAAATAAATAGCATTTAAGCGTTCTGTAGGAAGATTTACACTTCAAATACCAACTTCTGCCCAGGTGGAGGCCAACTTTTCGAAAACAAAATTTCCATGTTTTTGGTTGGAAAATGCACTTTGAAAGAAAATTTATCTTACTAGTTGACTCTTAGCATATAATTTTTTTCCAGTAGGTCTGGGTACAAGAACACATTTATTTAAATTTTCATGGGAACGAAACATGGGAATTATGGAAGGCAGCTATATTTACAATTTACAGAGTCATCAGAATTCTTTTTCATGCTTGCATTGTTGGGCTGGAGGCCAGATCTTTGATTTCTAACTAAATCCATTTGCCTCTGTAAACCTATGAGTCTTTTGTATTTGGTGATTAGAATATCTAAGAATTCTTTTAAATCATTTATTCGTTTTCTTTCTAAAAGATAAATTTCCTGTTTCATTAAGCTTTTGAAAAATAAAAGTTTTGTTTTACTTTTATTTACTGAAGGTAGACTTAATGGAAAAGAACAAAGTAAAGGTGACTTTTCCCCTAGGCAAACTTTTTTTGATAAAACAAATCTATCAGTTTTTGAGTAAGAATAGCTTAAAGAACATTTCTGAATTTGACTTTTTGATTTTGTTTTGAAGATTATCATTTCTTGGAGTAAATCCTGCAATTGGCCAAGGGATGAAAATTAAATGAGGAAAACAGAAGATGATTATCTATGATGGGATGCAACTTCTGTCTTCTGACTTTTAAAATATAAATGGATGCCCCAAGAACAGTTAAAAATATTAAAAATTGCTCCTTCTTACTTTTTTCCTTAAGACTTTCATAAACATGGAAAAAAATTTTTATAGTCCTCTCCTGGGGTTTTGAAATTAGGATTTGGTAATTAGCAGTTTAAAAAACAGATAAAATTAGAGGTCACCAACATTTTGTTTGCTAAAGAAAAAGTGAATCTAGCCTAGAGTATCGCACAAAATAGGCACTCAATTAGATGGTAACAAGGCAAATGAATGCCACAAATACAATGTTGGATTATATTAGTGAATTTTTGATGTTTTAGGTTTGCTCTGGTTTCATAGTTTTGGAAACTTCCGTTCTAGTTCTGCTCTAATCTAAATCAAAAAGCATTTTAGAAAAACAATATATAAAAACAAACACTCTAGTAAACACATTACATTGTCTTCTACTAAAAGAATATTTGACAATTTCTTCTTTTCCTATTTTTACTCCTCTTTTCCCCAGCTTACGTGATGTATCCCAACTTGTTGCTGATACTTCTCTAACTGACAAATTGAAACACGAATTTCAATAAACTACCTCCTTGAGGAAAACTATTCAATGACTGTATTGAACTCAGGATAAAATGGAAACTTACTAGCCTTCAAAGCAAAGTTTTCCAAAATCTGACTTCACTTTTCCATTAACCCATTCTTCAGTAAATAAAAGTGGAGATACATTTTTCTTTGAGATGGATTGCACAGCATAGCGCATGCAGTAAATGCTAATGTATTGCACATTTTAAAACTGCTGGGAGTTTCAAATGTTCTCACTACAAAAAACAAGTATTTGAGGTGATGCATATGTTAATTAGATGGATTTAATTATTTCACATTATATTTATAAATCACGGCATCACACTGTACCCCATAAATAGGCACAATAATTTGTTAGTTTACAATTCAAAATAAAAATGTACAAAACCATATAAACATATGGAACATTTTTATCAGCCTAGAAATTTTCCTCATGACCTTTTCCAGCCTGTTTTTTTCCCTCTACCCAAGGTAATGGTATTTTGATTTCTATCATCATGGATTAGTTTTTCTTTTTCTTGAACTAAATGTCAATCAAATAAAAATGTTGTACTCTTTGTGTCTGACTCCTCTTGATTGATAAGTGTTTTGGAGGCTCATCCATGTCATTTTTTTTTTTTTTTTTATCATTTATTTCATTGTTTGTGTCCTTCCCAGCTGATAGATATTTGCATTTTTAAAGTTTTGGATTAGAACAGATCTACTATAGAAGCACTATTTTCCAGGTTTTTTTTTGAGGGAATGACTGTTTTTATTTGTTTTGGGTACGGATTGAGTTATCTCTTATCCAAAATGCTTGGGACAAGAAGTGTTTCAGATTTTGCAATACTTGCATTATTCTTAATCAATTGAGTGCATCTAATTTAAACATATGGAATCTGAAATGCTTCAGTGAGCATTTTTCTTTGAATATCATGTCAACACTCAAAAAAAACTTTTGGATTTTGTAGTATTTCAGATTTCTGATTTTTGGATTAGGGACACTTCTGGTTGTCTAGGTGTGACATGGGTTATTAAGTTGATGCACTTTTAACTGTTGAAAAAAACTGCCAAGAAGTTTTCCAAAGTGGTTATTACCATTTTGTACTTCATCACCTAAATATGAAAGTTCAGGTTGTTCAAAATACTTGCCAACAAAGGCATCATCAGTCTCTTTAACTTTAGTCATTTAAGTGTATTTGTAGTGATATTGTATTGTGGTTTTCATTTTTAAAATAGATTTTTGAGTTATAGATGATGCGAGATAAATTGCACAGACTTCAAGTGCACATTTGCTAAGTTCAGATGTAGAAATTAACTTGTGAAATCTTCACCAGAGTCAACATGATGACTTTATCCTTTATTCACATGCATTTTTGTAGTGCTTCTTTCCTGGCCTTCCCCCCACTTCCATCTTTGGGAAACCATTGATCTGCTTTCCATCACTATGAATTACAGATGGCTCTCCATCTCTGTGAGTTTTGCATCCATACATTCAACCAACAGTGGATCAAAAATATTAAAAATAAATAATAATACAACAACAATAAAGTAATGCAAATAAAAATATAATATAACAACTATTTACATATCATTTGCATTGCATTCGGTATTGTAAGCAACCTACAGGTGACTTAAGGTATTCAGGAGGCTGTGCATAGATCATACGCAAACATTATGCTACTTTATAAAAAAGACATGAGCATCCCAGGATTTTGGAATCTGCAGAAGGTTTTGGAACCAATACCCCCAAAATACCAAGTCACAATTATAGTTTGATTTTCTAGGATTTTTACTAATGAAATCATAAGATATTTATCCTATTATTTTATGGATTTTTGCATAACTATTTTAAGATTCATTCATGATGTCATATTTATCAGTTTATTTCTTTTTATTGCTGAATGGTATTCCATTGGTATTCCATTGCCTAGATAGACCATAATTTGTTTTGCCCATTCATCCATTGATGGATATTTGAATTATTTAGTTTACAATTACAAATTAAGCTGCTATAAACTTTATGTACAAGTCTTGTATGGAGATATTCTTCCATTTTTCTTGGATAAACACCTAGGAGTAGAGTGCTGTGATATATAGTTGGTATGTTTAATAGTTCAAGAGACTGTCAAACTATTTTCCAAAGTGACTATATCATTTTACATCCACAGAGGCAGAGTGTGAGAGTTCCAGATCCTCCACTTCCTTGCCAGTTCTTGGCATAATCAGTCTTTCTACTTTAAGCATTCAAAAAAGTATGTAGTAGTGTCTTCGTATGTTTTTCATTAGCATTTGCATTTTCATTCATGATGTTATATTATTGCACCTGCCATCTGCCATCCATTTATTTTCTTTGTTGAAATGCCTGTTCAAATCTTTTGACCATTTTTAAAGTTGGTTTGTTTTATTATTATTGAGTTTTGAGAGTTCTTCACATAGTCTGTATATAAGTTCTTTATATGATACATGATTTGCAGACTTTTTCGTATAGTCTGTTGTATATTTTTTCATTTCCTTAACAACTTCTTTTCAAAGAACGGAAGCTCTTAATTTTGTAAAAATACAATTTACCAAGCTTTATGGACAATGATTTTGGTATTGTACTTAAGAAATCTTTGCTAACTAAAGGCTGAAAGATGTTCTTTATGTTTTCTTTTAGAAATTTTATAGTTTAAGTTTTACAGTTAGGTTGGTGACTCATTTCTAGTAAAATATTAAAGATTCATGTTGGGGGATATGAACGTTTAATTGTTCCAGGGCCATTTACTAAAAATACTATCCTTTCTGTACAGAATTGCCTTTGTATCTTTGTTAAAAATCAACCAACCGCATTTGTATGGGTAAAAAAATGTACTTCATTCTTAATTAACTATTTAACTTTAGTATATATAGCTATATTTATACCATATTATGCTGTTTTGATTACAGTAGCTTAATAATAAACCTCGAAATTAGGTAGTATAAATCTTTCAAGCTTTTTGCTTTCAAATTGTTTGAAAATTGCTTTGTCTACTCTAGGTCCTATGCATTTGAATAAGAATTTAGAATCAGTCTGTCCATTTCTACAAAGCAGTCTGTAGGGATTTTTGTTGTATTTATTTTCTGATGTTTCCTCTAGGTTCTTATTTTTTATATTCTTTGTTCTGACAGGATTTTATCTGATTCTTCTTTGCAAAACTCTTCTTTTGTAATAACTGGCTCAATTCAATTTCCTTCTTTCCGCGATTTTCTCCGGCACAGGACTCCATCTTATTCTCTTTCATCTTTTGCTTAGCTGAGCTCCAATCTCCTTCAATCTAATCCTTTATTTTATTCTTTTGCCATTACTCATTATAAAGAACAAAAATGTAAGCCTGTATGAATTTCCCACAGGATGACATTCTGAGTACAGGAATCTAAGATGGGCTTATAACTTAGAGGTGCTTTTCTTTATGGTAGTTCTTGGATTCTCAAGAGAACTGTGGGATGTACTTATTTATTCTTCAGGGTATGTTGCCTCAAAAACCATCCTGATAAAAAGCAGAAGATAAATAATAAATGAATAAAGTATCCTTCTAGTACCAGTCTTTGATATGCCAGGTGTGGTTTTAGGAACTTCTGGTAAATCCTGGATATGGGGCATTAGGCAGATCTGTTATCTATTATTAAGGTCTGGATATAGGAAGCCCATTTTTGGATGGTTTCTTCCCCCTGGGTATCTTGAACTGGGTGTTAAAGAGTGGAACATATGTTTTAGATGTAGAAATTCATGAATAAAATGGCCTTTGGGTAAGCCTAGGTATTTTAAACATCTGGTCCTCAAATGCAGAAATCAACTTTATATTCCTCTTGATGTAAGAACCATCACGTTGCAGTTAGAGAGAAATTCCAGGGCCACAGAAAAGCAAGAAGGAGTTAGAAAACTGACCTCATTGTCTTTATTGTGCTCTCAATATTATCATATTTGAATCCAGTAAAATTTTATTTTCCTAAAACACAGTCAAGATTGTTTCTTTCTAACTTTAAAATATTAGCCTTTGACATTCTACTATTCCTTGCAGAATAACGTTGAATTCTCATCACTTGGCACTAAAAGGCTTTCCCACTTACTTCCTTTTGACTGTCTTCCCTTCTAATCTTCAACAAGTCTCTATTTAGGCAATGGGCTTATCTGCATTTTCATACTTCTATCTCATTGCTTCTTCAATTTCCCCTTGCTCAAGACTCTTTTCTTATTTCTGAAATTTATTTCATCTTTCAATACTCAGCTCAAATGTCACCCTCAGTGCAGTCTCACCACAAGTGCTTTCCAACTCACTCTTACTGTTGCACTTAAAACTGAATGTATTGCTTTTTACTTCAAAATATATTTTTCTTGAGAGTAGAATTTTGTTTTCCCATTCATCATCTGTCCCACAATGCCCTACTGAGTGCCTTTCATCACACTTATTTAATAAATAAATAAATGTTGATGAATTCTTTCTGGTTACATCAGACATTCATTCAGACTAGCCTAAATAAAAAAAGAAATCCATTATAAGAAAATCAGAAAGGACAAGACACGAGGAATCGGAAAGCTGTCAGAAAACAAAGCAACCATGCTTTTAGATTCTTTCTGGAATTCCATGATGTCTTATCTTCTTTTTTGAAAACTTTTTCTCCCTTTCTCTCTCACTTCTTCTATGACAGGAAGTAGCTTCTCCAGCCAGGCAGTGACATTGTCTCTGTTCTCCACTGCTGATAACTGACTCATGGCATTCTGGCATTCCATGTTCCAATTTTAATTACTGAGAGAGGAAATCTGAATAGGGCATGCACCCACCTTTGATCTAGTTATCTTTAGTCAGAGAATAAGGAGAGGCACTACCAAAATGATCTCATAGTTTTAGAGATAGTTCTTAGGAAAGGGCAGACAAGATACCTCTAAAATAGTACTTTAGAAGTTTAATGGTCCAATGGTTACTATACATTATTCCATGAAGAATAATCTGCTTTGTTACTTCTTAAGTGAAACTGTGGAAAACAACAGATGAGTTTGTATATTTTAATCCCAGAGCCCTGTAATTTAAATCTCATTGAGTAACACAAAAGCAAAGCAAGAGATATTTTTTGGAGAAAATTTTGGCCATGTTCGAAACACTTTGTACTCAGTGGCTGCAATTTTTTTTTTTCCAGTTTTTGGCCAGAATTGGAACCTGCCACCTCTGGCATATGGGGCCAGTTTCCCACTCCTTTGAGCCACAGGCGCTGCCCCTGTAATTTTTTAAAAGTTTAATTAGATAGTGTAGTATATGCTCTTGGTGTTTAATAAGTGACTGGATACCATGCAGTGCCATATTGATCTTTAAGAAATCCCTCATTTTTCCAAGGAGCATCTAATCCTTTGGAGAAACCTACTTGGATATAAGAGGACATAAATCCTTCTCAACACATTCTCTCAACGTTTTATCAAAAGCTATGTAAAATTTTACAGCCTTTGACAAGCAATGAAAAGCAGTTGTTTTTCTCACTGCTTACCTCCTTGGTAAGTTGGTGGTGCCTCATATAGAAGAATTTACTGCGTCCCCCCAACCCCCAGCCTTTGAGTGACATGTCAGATTTTTTTTTATCATTTCAGTGGGAGTATCAGCCAGTATCATTGCACAGTGAGCCATGCCAAAGGGAAGGATGTCCAGGAGAGGACCACAAATTGCCTCTTAGGACTTTGTATCATTTATTAATTGAGTGTTGACAGTGTGTTCACCTCTTTGTTAAGTGAAGGAGAAGAAACAGACTCACTTCTCCAAGTTCAAGGTCTGAGTCAGTCGACCATGCAGGTTAGGTTGAAATACTCTGCTCACTGGATTTAGGGTGTGGGCTGCTCTAATTTCATGATCTAATTTCTTCTAAAATAACCATTGATGGGGGGAAATTATGATATAATAGCATTAAAAAGGCATAAAACTCAGAAAAGATTTTAGAGATGAAAAGAAGTTGCCTAGTGGAAAAAAACCCTAATTCTTTTCTTTTCCTTTTGTCATCTAAATCCTCTCTTTACACTCTCAATGCATTAACTGGAGTTATTGGCTTTTATGTGTAGAAAAAATAATAACTCTCAGCACTAAACCCTAGGTCATTTAACTTCCCTGGAGATTTGTGGTTCTCCAGTACTATGGTGGATTCCTTGCCCATGTGATGGAGGTGAGAGAAGGTGAAAGTCAAGCTGAGTCATCATGGTATAACCATGCCTTGCAAATGCCAATTATTCTAATTGGATTATCTCTCCTGTTAACAAGCCCCTTTGCAGCTCTAGACAGCTATGTAGGGAATTCCCCACAAATTCTTCCCACCTCATATGACTCAGATGTTGTCTATATAAGAATACATATGTGAACAAGTCTTGAAAAACTTGAAACAAGGTTAGATTGTTAGATTCCCTTGGGATTGGATAGCTTAAGGATGTGTTACCTTCCAGTCTGTGGTAAGTGACTGATGAATTCAATAAAAGGATTTGAGTTTTGATAGGAACTGTTCCTTGGAACAAGTATCCATGAATCATAGAAGAGAGCTAATTGCACCTACACGCTATTCTGAATCTGTGAGGGTGAATATTTATTTGTTTTATTACATGGAGTGAAGAAGAAGGAAGATAGAATTATGGTACAGGAAATGGGAGTCAAAGTGGAACGAAATTGTTTATTGGCAGATACAGTGGGGTAAGGGTGACAACTAAAAACACAGACTATGAATTTTCAGTTACTATGATGAAGAGCATACTTTCTACCACCAGGTAATATCACATTACTTCCAACTTCTTTCTTTTCGGCAAAACATTTTTTTATTATACCTTGATGCAGAAATGAAAAGATATAATTTCTTTTGCAAAGCAACTGTGCATCTTATACAGTAAATCAAATGATTCACAAGTGATTTTAGCTGTGACTGATTTCTTCTATGGAAGACATAATTTTAGCCAAGATTTTTTTTCTTTTGGCTCAAAAATTGCATATTTATTGTGCACCTATCGTGTGCTGGACCGGGACTTGGAACTAGGCTGTAAGTTCCTTTTATGACTGTGTTTTCTACAATCCTCATTGCACTCCTGATAGAAGCCAAATTGAATTCATGGATTTGAAATATCCAACCTCACTGAAACACAAGATCAACCTATTTAAAGGCATTTTCTTGATCCTTTCTACTATAAAAATATTCTGGCCAGCAGAGCTGTTGTGGGATTTGAGCTACGGCTTGTTATAAGTTGACTAGTATGAATGTCAGTCCAAAGGCCATTCAGTGTAGCAGAGCAGCCCTTGGGGCTTGGAACACTTTGGATTCTTCCTCCAAAAGCATCCATAATGAACAGAGTTATTTTGAAAGTATTCCCTGTAGTTCATGTCTTAATTCAGTCATTTGGGAATAGGAAAACAGATCGCTCTCAATACACTGCTAACTTGGATTTCTATGGTATTATGCACAATCCTCTCATTTATTTTCGCAGTGATAGAGTGGCTTTGGAGCCAGATTCCACAGGCATCTGAGGGAGAAGAGAAAGGTTTTAGGTGGCTCCAAATTCTTCAGGTTGACAATTGATGTTTATTATTTTCTTGTTCTTCAGAAACAAACAAAGAAACAAAAACAACAGCAGAACTTTACACCTTAGAACTTCACACCGAGGAAATTTTTAGCCTCTTGGCTCATTTGGCAAAAATAAGTCTCTTTGACGTAAGAATGTTGTCTTTTACCACTTTCCTTTAAATTTTGTCTCTGTTCTGAATATTGCTCTTCCAGTCTTTTTCTTAACTGGCTTTGTTACTTTGAGTCGTGAAACTAGGAAAGAGAAGTTAAACTCTGTAGGAGAGGTAGCAACATTAATTATGATGATGTTAGCATTTCCTTTAGTGTTTGCTTAGCATGATTACAGAAGTAACCGCTTGTTATTAACACCCTTTTCTCCTACAGGAGGTAATTTATTGAAAAGGAGTTCTGATTTATGAAGCTTCTTAGAGTTCTCAAATATACATGCAATGAATTGTTTTAGGGAAATGAGGTCAGTAAACTTTATGCCTGGTTTTTATTTAAGAAAAAACCCTAATAAATAAGCCAGAGCTTTATCTAATAACTTTTCCCCCTCAGTCCTTTCTTCTATTTTAAGTTATTAATTACAACCTTCAATATTTGCTATGGAAATACGTTGTTAATAATGCGCATTTTAGATCAAGCAAAACACTCATTGATTACATAGTTATTAAAGTGGAAATGATCATAAGAAATAATTCTAGGAAACTTAATGAATAAAGATGTCTAAACAACAAAACTCCCTCCTGAGAAATTCCCTTCCTTAGACATAGTGAAATCCCATCATATTGCTTTCATTGGGACTATGTTTTAATGACTGGACAATATTAGTTCCAGTAAGTCATTTCCAGTATAGAAAGTATCACGAGTACTTCTGTTCAGAGTCTAGCTGAACTAGAACCATGTAAATGTATTTTGCGGTGTATAAGACCTATGTAAGATGAGAAGGGGCTTATGATTCTGTAGCAGAGTTGAAAACAACTAGAATGAAACTTTGATTCCTAGGAATAATCAACTCTGAGGAAATTTCGCTGCTCTCGGAGTCTAGATTATTCTGTATTTGATTCTTTTGGACAAAATCTGAGAGTTCTGATGCAGTAAGGAATTATATGTTGGTATATGGAAAATCCCTTCTAAAGCAGAAGGCAGTGTGAGAAACTCCTTAATTAATCTTTGTAAAGTTAACCTTTTGTTTCCTAATATTTTATTTTGGGCTGAAATTTTGTGGTACGGCTTCTGACATGACAATTGAAATTACTTCAACTTCATTTAGAGACAAATAAATTGGTTTTTTTAACTTTAGTTTTGGCTTTTAAATATAGTAGAACCTCTGTAAGTTAACCACCCAAGGGACTATACCAAACTGGTTAACACATGAAGATGGTCAACAGGAGGACCTACTCTACTGACATGACCTGTGAAGGTTAGGTCAATTTAAAAAGGTGGTCAGTGTAGGGTGGTGACCAACTATGGAGGTTCTACTGAATAAGTTGGCATAAAAATGAAAGGTTGATAGCATTAAATTTAGTTCTAGAATGAGATATTGAATGTTTGTCTCAGAACTCCCAGAACCTTTAGTATGAACTAGATTAAAAATTAATTAGTGGTAGATTTTCAAAGTAATGATTATGAGAACAAAGCAAGTAAAATTTTAGTTTTTTAAAAATAATGATTATTTTTCAGGATTAAGGGCTCATCCGTGATAGTCCTAATATGAAACTATAAGCTTGTATGTAGTTAAACTGTACAGAGGGGATTATGCCCCAGATATTTTGACATAATCACCATTATCAAAGAATAATGGCCTCTTAAGAATCATAATATGTCTCTGTTATTCTCTCTTAGAAATCCAGGATAATCTTTTGTTGTTGTTGTTAATTGACTGACTAGTGTTTTTTAGACTTTCTTAAGTTTTAATTATTATGAGTACATAATAGGTGTTTACATTTATGGGGTACATGTGATGTTTGATATAGGAATACAATGGGTAATGATCAAATCACGGTAATTGGGGTTATTCATTTCCTCAAGCATTTATATGTGTATTTTTTTGTTGGTGGAACAGGCCAATTCCACTAATTTACTAATTTTAAAATATGCAGCAAATTATTTTTAACGGCAGTTGCCCGATTGTGCTCATGAATACTACCTCTTATTCCTTCTAATGGTATTTTTGCATCCACTAGCCCTCCCTCTTTCTCCTCCTTTCCCTGCTGTCTTTATCAGCCTCTGGCAACCACCATTCTACTCTCTACCTTTACGAGATCAATTTCTTTTTGGCTCCTGCAGATGAATAAGAACATGTGGTATTTGTCTTTTTGTGCCTGACTTACTTCACTTAACACAATTTCCTCCAGTTCCATCCATGTTGTCAGACATGACAGGTTTTCACTCTTTTTTATGTCTAAGTAATAACACCATTTAAAATTCATTCATCCACTGATGAACATTTAGGTCGATTTCATATTTTGGCTATTGTGAATAGAGCTACAATAAAAGTGAGAGCATAGACATCTTTTTGATATACTGATTTCCTTTCCTTTGGATATATACCCAGCATATTACTGGCTATGTACTAATTTACATTTCCACTAATAGGGTATAAGGGTTCCTTTTCACCACATCCTCACCAGCATGTTACTGCTTATTATTTGAACAAAAGTCATTTTGACTGGTGTAAGATAATATCTTACTGTGTTTTGATTTGCATCTCTAATAAATTGTGATGTTGAACATTTTTTCAACTACCTCTTGGCCATTTTTATGTCTTTTGAGAAATGTCTATTCAGATCTTTTGCCCATCTTTTTGTGTATATTACCTTTACTTTATCCATCTGTTGATAGACATTTATGTTATTTTCATACATTGTATGTTGTGAATAATGCTGCAGGGGATAATAGCATGCAGACATCTTTTCAAGATCCTGATTTTGTTTTCTTTGGATATATACCCAGAAGTGGGATGAATGAATAATATGGCAGTTCTATTTTTTTAAGAACCCTCCATACCATTTTTCAGCATGGCTATACTATCTTACATTCTCAATAATACTGTACAAGAGCTCCCTTTTCTCCTTATTATCATCAATTTTTACTTTCATCTTTTTGATAATAGACATTCTAACAGATATGAGGTAATCTTTCACTATGACCTGATTTTTCATTTACCTGATGATGAGGCATGTTGAGCATTTTTTCATGTACTTTTTGTCCATTTCTTGTATGTCTCTTTTGAGAAATGCTATCAGTTTACTTGTTATAAGTCTATTCATATTATTTACTTCTTCAGTGAGTTTTGGTAGCTTTGTGTCTTTCTGTGAATTTGTCTACTTCATCTAATTTATTTTTAAATTATTGCCATGCAATTGTCATAATTGACTGTCATTTAAGTGTTTATAGTATTTCTTTACAAAATGAGTGTTGCCGTTAGGGTCTCACGGAAAAGCCATGTGGCGAAGAATAAAGCACACTTATGAAATTGTATATTAAATAAAGGTGACCATTTGCTCACTCAGGCAAAATGGAGAGCTTTCTTTGTTTACTGCTGGTTTATATAGTCAATCTTGTACATGTACACTATACATCATTAATATTCATTACAATCCCTCTGCACATGCGCATCGGACATCAATGACTTCATTAATCCAGTTAAACATCTTGTGACTAACTACCTCATGAGTAGCTCCTCCGTAGATAATACACCCAACATATACCTTTTAGCATAACCCTTTCAACATAACCCGGTTTAGCATAACTTCATGGAGAACATGTTGTTAGCCATTACTTCTTTTGTTCTTATCTGATGAAGCCTGAGGCTATGGAGGAAAGAGACGGTTTGAAAATCTGTCCTACTGACCTTGCCATTTGGAGGCAGTTACTTCTTCATAATTAAGAAACTTCCAGGGCATACAGAAATTTGTGTGCAAACCTCTGCTTCCATGTAGGCCTTAAGTCAGTGGGTTTTTATGCCCACAACTGACCAGGCTGACCCAACCTTAGGTCAGGGGGTTTTTAGGCCCACAACCAACCCAGCCATTTGGGATTCTGCCTCAGTTCCTCACAAGTATGCCTGCACAAAGTCTTTTCACTGCTCTCTCTCAAACAGCTTTTTTGGCCAGAGGCATATAGGCCTTTCACCTATAAATGAGTCCTTTCTCTGCCCCTCACAATTTCTACCATATCAATCTATTGAAAAGCTGGTGAATTTTGTTGCTTTTTTCAAAGGAATAACTTCAGTTTTATTGATTTTATCTATTGGTTTCTACTATCAATTTCATTACTTTCTACCATAATTATTATTATTTCCTTCCTTTTGCTTGCTTTAGTTTGACTTTCCTTTTCTAGTGTTTTAAAACAGAAGTTTAGGTTATTGATAAAAAATATTACTAGTGTTTTAATATAGGTATTTTCAGCTATAATTTTCTCTATAACTTCTGCTTCAGCTGCATAGTATAGGTCCGTTTTTATTGCCTATTGACAAAGTCAAACTGTATACATTTATAGGGTGCAAAGTGATGTTATGATACATGTAGATAGTATGGAATGAGGAAATAAAATTAATTAGCATATATCTTACCTCAAATACTTAATACTTTTTGTGATGGGAACATTTGAAATATATTCTTTTAGCCATCTTGAAATATATTATACATTATTATTAATTACAGTAACCAAATCTGTGCAGCAGATCTCAAAACTCCTGTTTAACTGAAACTGTGTACACTTTGACCAACATCTATTCATTCTCTCCACCTCCGGCCACTGGTAATAATCATTGTATACTCTGCTTCTAAACTGTTGTTTTAGACTACACATGAATATACATGTTGCTTGATTACTCTGGCTAGGATTTTGAGTACTTTGTTGAACAGAAGTGATTTAAGTGGGTATCCCTGTCTTATTCCAGTTCTTAGGGGTAAATGCTTTCAACTTCATGCTATTCAGGATGATATTGGCTCTGGGTTGGTCATTTATGGATTTTATTATTTTGAAGTACATTATTTTGGGGCCTTGTTTGTTAAGGTTTTTATCATAAAAGGGTGCTGGATTTTCTTATTTTTAATTGTATTATTTGATTTATTTCCTATTGAGTTGTTTGAGCTCTTTACATATTCTAGTTATTAATCCCTTGTCAGATGAATAGTTTTCTAATATTTTTACCCGTTTTATAGGTTATCTTTTTATTTTGTTGCTTCCTTTGTCATGCAAAAGCTTTTGAGGTTGATGAAATCCCATTTATTCATTTTTGCTTTGAGGTCTTGCATAAAAAATCTTTGCTTCGGCAAATATCCTGGTACAGTGTTTACCCCCCAATATTTTCTTTCTTTCTCTCTTCCTTCCTTCCCTTCCTTCCTTCTTTCTCCTTCCTTTGTTCCTTCCTGCCTCCTTCCCCTTCTCTTCCTAGCCCTTCCCTTCCTTCCCTCCTTCTTTCTCTATCTCTCTCTCTTTCTCTCTTTCTTTCTTCATTTCATCTTGTTCTATCACACAGGGTAGAGTGCTCTAGTGTCATAGTTCACAACAACCTCAAACTCCTGGGCTTAAGTGATTCTCCTGCCTTAGCCTCCTAAGTGGTTGGGACTAGAGGTGAGTGCCATCCAGGCTAATTATTTCTGTTTTTAGTAGAGGTGGGATCTCTTAGGCTGGTATTGAACTCCTGAGCTCAAGTGACCTGCCTTGGCCTTCCAAGAGTGCTAAGATTATAGTTGTGAGCCATTGCCCTGGCCCCACTATTTTCTTCTAATAATTCCACAGTTCAGGTTGTAGATTTAAGTCTTTAATTCATTTTGTATATAATGAGAGATAGGAATGTAGTTTTGTTCTTTTGCACATGGATATTCAGTTTTTCCAGCACTTTTTATTGAAGAGATTGTCCTTTCTTCATTGTACAGAACTGGCAAATTTAGTTCAATAAAGTCACAGGATATAAAAGCAACATGTAAAAATGAATTGCATTTCTATATGCCAACAGCAAACAATCTGAAAAACAAACCAAGAAGATAAATCCATTTACAATAGCTACAAATAATAAAATATCTAGGAATAAACTTAACCAAATAGGAGCAAGTTCTATACAAAGAATAGTGTAAAACATTGATGAAAGAAATTGAAGAGATGACACACAAAAAAGGAAATATATTCCATATTTATTAATCAGAAGAATCAATATTGTTAAAATGTTGATAGTACCCAAATCAATCTATAAATTCAGTGCAAACTCTATCATAATACTAACAAATTTATTGACAGAAACAGAAAAAATAATTCTATAATTTTTATGGAAACACAAAGGATCCAGAATAGACAAAGCCATCCTGATCCAAGAGAATACAACTGAAGAAATCACATCACCCATTTTCAAGTTATACTACAAAGCTACAGTAAGCAAAACAGCATGATATTGGCTTGAAAACAGACACATCGACCAAGGGAATGATACAAAGAGCCCAGCAATTTGCAGTCAACTCCTTTTCCACAAGAGTGCTAGAATAACCTTGATAGAAATAGAATTGAAGGTTACTACTAATACATTCTCCTGCCTTATCTGCCAAAGTTCTAGCAGGTATTTAGAAAACTGGATGAAGAAATGAGTGAATAAAACTGTGGTTCTAAAACAAGAGTCCGAAAGAACATATGAATCTCTCCCTACTTCCCAAAGTAATTAGAACTGCTTCCTTCTTGAGGTAGACCACATGTATCACTATTGACATAATTTATAATTTTTATTTCCAATAAGTACGCCTGTCTGTCATCCTAATATTGAGTTAAACGTCCAAAAATTATGTTACCCTTAAATGGCTCTTCTAAAGACAGATCATTCCTGAATTACAATGGTTCATCTTAAGACTTTTTTGACTTTACAATAGGTTTGTCAAGATATAGCCCCACTGTCATAGAGGAACATCTAGATTTATGATAGTTTGACTTATGACCATTTAATTCATGATGGATATTAAATACATTTTGACCTACAGTACTGTCAACTTAGAATAGGCTTGTGGGGCTGTAACCCCATCATTGACACCTGGATACCATGCATCATACACTAAGAAAAGCTGTGTCCTTGGAATCTGCAGCTTTGTGTATCAACAAAAGAGTGGGCTGCTATGATCATTTTGGTTAGATGAGTTGTGCTAGTGTCTGAGTAAAAAATGACCCAGAGAATAGAAATTTTGTTTCTAATTTCTATGAAATTTTTTTTCTTTATTGACTTTTCTATCTCAATATATTTTCTTAAACTTGATAATAATCAAATTTTGAAAGGCACAGGTCATTCTCTCAGGAGAGGATCTCTGCTCTCTTTTTTGGTGTGGGTTTACTCCAACATGGGACCCTGATTTTTCTCGGCAGGTAATCTTGTTTTATCAAGCATTTTTAGCATGCTAAACTCAGAAGCTCATGAAATGGTACCCAACTCAGAAGCTCATGAAATGGTACCCAATAGATTTCTGCAATAGAAAGATGTAATAGGGTAAATTAGCAAAGTGAATTACTCTTCTCATGCCAATGTCCAGAGAGTGAGATTCTGTTCTACCCTCTGGGAAGGAGGTGCCCTTAGTTCATGTTCAGCCATTCTTGGTGTGGCAGATCATAGGAAGCTGGCGTTATTCTAGGCTCAAATTTGAGTCTGATGCTGACTCAGGCTTGGGCCCATAGCACAGGAAACCTAATTTAACTTTTTTTTTTTTTTTTTTTTTATTATATCGCCCTCAGTGGAATGCCATGGTATCACAGCTCATAGCAACCTCAAATTCTTGGGCTTAAGCATTTCTCTTGCCTCAACCTCCCAAGTAGCTGGGACTACAGCTGCCTACTACAACACCCAGCTATTTTGTTGTTGTTGTTGTTGTTGTCATTGTTTTTAGCAGGCTCAACTGGGTTTAAATTCACCATCTGCGGTGTATGTGGCCAGTGCCTTAACCTCTGAGCTACAGGTGCTGAGCCTAATTTGACATTTCAATTTCTCCTTTTCAAGTTTTCTGTATGAGGGCTCAGCTTGATTTGGTCTTTGTAGGTGAGAAAAAAAGAAACATTTATTTCTTTGGACACTATCTTAGGATAGTCTCTCAGTGAAAGGATGTGTGAATATATGGCATCAAATTCAAGGAATATTAGCAGTTTATGGAGCAACAGTCACAAGCAAACTGCTGCTCTGTGAGTGTGATATCAGACATGCCTCAGCCAGTGTCTTAAAAATATTTTTATACACTTTTAATTTGTTAGCAAAAACTGAGAAATCAGTCTCAGTGATTCAAAAACCAAGAATGAGAAACAGTCAAAACTGACAATGTTGAAATGTAATTTCAGCGATTGCAATACTGTATTTGTAATGATAACTAGTGTTATCTCTTATATTTTAAAAATGCTTCATCTAAATAAACTGTGACACATACAGATAATGGGATACTATTCAGTGCTAAAAGGAAATGGGCTATCAATCCATGAAAAGACATAAAGGAAACTTATAAGTAAGTTGTTAAGTAAAAGAAGTCAATCTAAAAATGCTATATACTACGTGATTCCAACCACAGGGTGTCCATAAAGTCTGTGTGCAATTTAAAATAGTTTCTCTTTTAAATTGCACATGAAGTTTATGGCCACCCTTTATATGGCAGCCCGCACATGGAGACAGTGAAAAGATCAGCAGTTTCTAAGAGTTATGGATGAATATGTGAAGTACACAGGATTTTAGGAGATTGAAACTGTTTTGTATTACATGTAGGTCATTACAAAAGTTTTGAGATAGACCAAAATCATTAAATGTAAAATCCACACAGACGGAAACAAATGAATCCCTCCCAGCAACTCTGATAAGCTGAGCAAGTTGACACGTGCACAACTCAATCAGAAAGGATGTTGTTGACCGTTTCTTGGAAGTGAAGCATAATAGACCATAACACAGTCTGTCTCAACATTTTTGTAGTGTTCCATATATCACATTGGTGGACCTATGTCATTGAATATGTTTTGAAAACCATCGAATGTACAACACAACAATGAACATGAATGTAAATTGTGGATGATGATGGTGTAATGATGGATGTTCATTGATTGTAACAAAAGTACTGTTGTGGTGCAGAATGTTGACGGTGGGGGAGGTAGTGCTTGTTTGGGACAAGAGGTACATGCGAACTCCACACTTTATGCTCAATTTTGCTGTGAACCTAAACCTGTCCTAAAGAGAGTACTTTTTTACTAATTAAAAAAGTACCTCTTAATTTGGTCTTAGTTTGAATCATCCTATGAGTGGTTAAAGCATGTTATTTTTACTCTTAGCAAAAATGGATTTAGTGCTTACTCATTCTGGAGGGCACAAGGAACATGATACTAAGCAGTCCTTGCTCCAGGGAACTCATACAGCTCTGTTGATTTGACTATGAACCAGTTTAAAATTAATTTCTGGCTTGGTGCCCGTAGCACAGTGGTTAAGGTACGGCCACATGCACTGAGGTTGGTGGGTTTGAACCAGCCTGGGCCAGCTAAACAATGACAACTGAAACTACAACAACAACAAAATAGCCAGGTGTTGTGGCTGGCACTGGTAGGGTAGTCCCAGCTACTCAGGAGGCTAAGGCAAGAGGGTCACGTAAGCCCAGGAGTTTGAGGTTGCTGTGAGCTGTGACACCACAGCACTCTACCAAGGGCGA
>CAUYQV010097015.1:0-47640 GCA_963574575.1 Galagoides demidoff
GCTGTGGCGGGCGCCTGTGGTCCCAGCTACTTGGGAGGCTGAGACAGGAGACTCGCTTGAGCCCAGGAGTTGGAGGTTGCTATGAGCTGTGATGCCATGGCACTCTACCCAGGGGGATAGGTTGAGGCTCCGTCTCAAAAAAAAAAAGAAATAGAGAGACTATATGAGAGCCTTTGAAGACCAAGGACTCTGTGCTGTCATCCCCATATAGTGGAAGAAAGCCTGCCCTGGGCTCAGGTTACAGGAAGCCCAGGGAGGAAGGGGAAGCCAGGGCCTCCAGTCAGCAAGCTATGTGTGCTGTTGGCCTGTGGTTAAAGGGGCTCAGAGTATTGTCCAGCCTGGAATCATTTATGTGGCTCTTTCTCCTGCCTCATGGGCAGAGAGTCTGGTGCCTTTCACCATACCCACAACAGCCCTGCCTGGGCTGCCAGCCTCGAGGGCTCTCTGCTCTCCGAGCCAGCTGAGCTGCGGCAGTGGGGAGTGCCTGCCCTCTAAGCGGCGCTGTGACCTGCATCCTGACTGCCAAGATGGCTCAGATGAGGATGGCTGTGGTATGTGCTGGGGGTTGGGGCAGCGCTGAGGATGCCCGCTCTTGTGTGAGCCCCACTGAGCCCTGGCCCTCCTGTCCCCTTGCAGTGGACTGTGTGCTAGCAGCCTGGTCCAGCTGGAGCAGCTGTAGCCATAGCTGTGGCCTGGGCTTAACCTTCCAACACCGAGGGCTTCTGCGACCTCCCCTGTTGGGGGGCAGCTGCCCACATAACCGGCTGCGCACCCAGTCCTGCTTCATGCAGGCCTGTCCAGGTAACCCTGCACTCAAAGGGAACTGGAGCCACCCTCCCTGGTCTACCCCTCCTTTCCTGCCTCTGTCCCTTTACCCAGAATTGAAATAGAATAACGGTGACTACTGCCTAAGGAGGCACCAGGAGGATGAAGGGAGAGGTGTATGAGGGGGTTTGGAGCCCACCCGGCTGTGCCACTGCCCGGGGCTCCACACCGAAGGTCTTGTTGCCCTTTTGTTCTGTGAATCCGAGGGAGTAGCCCACCATCTACCCACCTCTGTGTATTCCAGAGAGGGGCTCCCCTCACCAAGCGTTTCCTCAGCCCCACTTCTGACTCCCACCCTAGTTTTGGTGGTCTTACTTCTGCAGCCCCTGGGGGCACCTGCTACAGGCTTCCTGAAGTCCCAGCTCCTCTCCCAGGCCCATTGGTTTCCTACAGCCCCCTGCCTAGCACACTCCCCCCACCGCCTTGCTCTCTGTAACCCAGTCTGTGTCTTCTGGCTCTTCCTGGTTGACTGTGTTCGTCCCTCCCCCACAGTGGCTGGGGCGTGGGCCATGTGGGAGGCCTGGGGACCCTGCAGTGTCTCCTGTGGAGGTGGCCATCAGAGTCGCCAGAGGAGATGTGTGGACCCTCCACCCAAGAACGGCGGTGCCCCTTGCCCTGGGAACTCCCAAGAGAGGGCACCTTGTGGCTTGCAGCCCTGTACAGGTGGTACAGGTGGGGGAAATAGGGCACCCCAGGAGGGAGCCTGTGGGCATGGGGCTGTTGGAGCAGGCCTTGGCCTCCTGGTGCCACGCCCACTTGGTATCCATCATTCCCAGACTGTGGGCTGGGCCTTGTGCATGTGAGTGCCGATCTGTGCCAGAAGGGGCTGGTGCCCCCATGCCCACCCTCCTGCCTGGATCCTGAGGCAAACAGAAGCTGCAGTGGGCACTGCATGGAGGGTAAGCAGAGATGCAAGCAACAGAGCATAGGCCCCACCCTAGGCCACTAGCTCCCACCCTCCAGCCACACTCCCTGCTACCTGACCACCTTGGAACAGGAGTGCCCAGAGTGCCCTCTCTCCTCCCCCAGGGTGCCGCTGTCCCCCGGGGCTCCTCCTCCATGATACTCACTGCCTGCCACTCTCTGAGTGCCCCTGTCTCGTGGGTGAAGAGCTGAAGCAGCCACGGGTGTCCTTCCTCCTAGACAACTGCAGCAGATGGTGAGGGGTGGCAGCACCAGGGGAGGGCACTGTGCCTGGGGACCCCAGTCCTGATGGGCTGCTCACTGCTTCCTCCCCTGTAGCATGTGTGAGAAGGGGGTGCTGCTGTGCCAGCCAGGAGGTTGCCCCCTGCCCTGTGGCTGGTCAGCCTGGTCCTCTTGGGCTCCCTGTGACCGCTCCTGTGGCTCTGGAGTGAGAGCCAGGTTCAGGTGTGTGAGGCAGAAGGAAGTGGGAGCAAGCATGGTGGAGAGGGAGAGGCTCAGGGCCAGGGCAGCCCCAGAGGGAAAGGAGTGGAGGGAGGACAGAGGACAAAGAGGGCAGAGTGAAGGGCAGGGGAAGAAGAGCAGGTACCCAGGGCTGCTGTCTCTCCAGGTCTCCCTCCAACCCTCCAGCGGCTTCCGGGGGTGCCCCATGTGAAGGCAACAGGCAAGAACTGCAGGCCTGCCACAGGGAGTGTGGGACAGGTACAGCCAGGAGCTTCCTTCCTGTTCCCAACTCTGTGTCTGAGAGGAAACCCTGAAACTGGCCCTGGTGGGTGGGGCTTTGAGGGGGGATGGAAGGCTCCCTGTGCAACTGGCTTGTCCTGTTCTCCCCCTCCCAGAAACCCTGGGCTGGACTCCCTGGACATCTTGGTCCTCCTGCTCCCAGAGCTGCCTTGCCCCTGGTGGGGGCCCAGGCTGGCGCAGTCGCTCCAGGCTCTGCCCCAGGGACACATCTTGCCCAGGAGAGGCCACCCAAGAGGAGCCCTGCAGCCCCCCTGTATGCCCAGGTATGTTCCAGTCACAGGGATGTGATGAGGGTAAAGAAGGATGACCCCTTCTGCTTATCTGGGGGCCAGGGTGGGAGCACACCTGGCTGTTGTCCTTAAGCCTGTTCCCGCCCCAGCCACCCCCGCCCCCAGAACGCCAGCATACAGCTAACAGAGTGGACTGCCTGATGCAGTGCTTGGGACAGAAGGGTGGACTTTGGTGGGGGCTGAAAGCTGCAGTTAAGAAGACCCTGCAGCCACTCAGCTCCATCCCTCCCACATCCCCTCTTGGGCCTTCGCCTGTGTCTGTGACCATCGGCTCTGCTCTTCCTGACAGAGCCCAGCATCTGGGGCCTGTGGACTGCCTGGTCTACCTGCTCTGCTCCCTGTGATGGGGGCATCCAGACCCGTGGACGCATTTGCTCTGGCCCAGCTCCCGGGGATTCCACCTGCCAGGGCCCCCACAGTCAGACCAGAGACTGCAATGCACAGCCTTGCACAGGTACCAGGTTCCCACCTCATTCTCCAGCTCCTCTTGGGGATTTTAGCCTTTTTCCCACCCTCACCCTCACATGTCACTGCCCTCTGATTCCAGGACAGGTGATGCCTTGAGCTGAGGGAGACTAGAGGATCCCTTGTGTCTTCTCTGGCCCTTGCACTCTCCCACCCTCTGGGAACCAGGCTTGGGTTCCTAGCTCTTCGTCTTTGTGGGGGGCAAGCTTTCTTCCTAGGAAAATAGGCTCCTCCAAGGGCATTAAGCTGGGCTTCCCTTGGACAGAACCTACTCATGGCCAGAACAGAGGGCAACAGACCCTTATCATTTAGCCCTCCCTTGTCCCAAGTGACTGGTTCTGCTCTCAAGGATATTTACATTAAAGTGGAGCAAAGTCATGATCCTTTACTGGTGACATTCCAAACACTGGAACAAGCATGGGAGGGAGGGCAGGCAAGAGGGGGGCTTCCTCAGGCTTGGTCCTACCTAAAAGGCTGCCTCCCAGTCACCTGCATGTATGTTCCCTTCCACCCTTCAGTCTCCCTTCCCTTCCCTCCCCTCCTGCCCCTGTTGAGACCTGCTGCGTCTGTCTTCCCCTCCAGCCCAGTGCCCAGGGAACATGGTGTTCCGGTCAGCAGAGCAGTGTCAGAAGGAGGGGGGTCCATGCCTGCGGCTGTGCCTGGCACAGGGCCCTGGGGTGGAGTGCATAGGCTCCTGCACCCCCAGCTGCACCTGCCCCCCTGGCCTCTTCCTGTATAATGCCAGCTGCCTGCCCCGCAGCCAGTGCCCCTGCCAGCTGCATGGGCAGATCTATGCACCAGGAGAAGTGGGTCGCATGGATGCCTGCAACAACTGGTAGGACATAGCCTGGGGCTGGGGGCAGGGAGGGGCTGGTGGCTCCTGAGGTGGGCAGGCACAGGCTTACTGTCACACACACAAACTGGGAGGGTGGGGTGTCCTGCCTCCATTCCCCAACCCAGAGCATCCACTGGTGCCAGGCACAGGTCCTGGGAATACTAAAGCCACTGAGGTCCTGCCCAGACTGTGCAGTGTCCACGAGGGATGGTGGTCATACCTGTTTGACTTATGGGAAGATTGGGCCTCAGATTGATGCAGTGATTTTTGATGGAACTACAGACTGGAAAGGGGCTTCTCGTCCCTTCTCCCAATTTCTTGTGTTCCTCTCTCCTGAATATAAATAACTCCTTTCCTGAGATCCACCTGATTTCTGCTCAGAAATCCTGAAGTGCCCAATACTCAAAGCTGATACCACCATCTGCCAGCAGAGGGCGGTTAACCCACCCTCTCTTTTCTTTTTCTTTTTAAATTTCATTTTCTTCTTCCTTTTTCTTTTCTATCCCTTATCCCCTCCCTTAGTTCCCTTCTTCTTCATTTTTCTCCCTCTCACCCCCTTTTCTCTCTTGCTTTTTATTTCTTACATTCTTTTTGTGGAGCCTCCAGTATTTAACAAATAAGTTTTAAAACATGTATTGAAAAATAAAAATAAAGTACCCAGTTTTTCCTCCTAGGAAAACTCTAGCTCTTTCTAATTCCCTCCTACCTGGCCCTGTCACTCCAGGTCATTTCTAAACAGTGTTTAGTAAGTACAAATGGAATAAAAAGCATAAAAAGGTGACAGCTGATGAAGCCAGGGGACAAGAGGAAATCACAGGGCCCGGGGCATCTTGGCTGATGGTGGTGTGGGTTCCCTGGGTGAGGGTCTTGGTCCCATCATGAACTTTGCATGGGACATGGGCAACCCCACATGGTTTCAGGCTACAGAATTCAGCCTCCAAGTTGGGGCCCTGGTGCTCAGCACCCCCAAAGGCAGCTGGCTTTCTCTTTTACTTGGTGGGCGTGGTGGTCCCGTGGCTTCCCCTGGGGCAGACCCACAGTGCTCAAGGGCAGGGGCCGACTGTGGCCATGGGGCCCGGGCCTCACTGGCCCCTCTCTCTGCAGCACCTGTACCTCTGGTGAGATGTTGTGCACCTTGGAGCTCTGCCCAGGTACCTCCATGTTTGGGGTCCCAGCCAGGCAGTGGTGGATCCTCAGGGACCACTGGGAATTTGGGCCCCTCCAGAGATAAACTTCTGGGAGTGCTGGTGTTCAGGGAAGTGAGGTTGCAGGATGCATGGGCCGTGTTTCACCCATACTGCCCTCCCCCACTCCACTGGCAGTGGCTTGTGGCTGGAGTCCCTGGACCCCATGGAGTCTCTGCAGCCGCAGCTGCAATGTGGGCATTCGGCGGCGCTTCCGAGCAGGCACTGCACCCCCAGCTGCCTTTGGGGGTGCTGAGTGTCAGGGCCCCAAAATGGAGGCTGAATTCTGCAGCTTACAGCCATGTCGAGGTGAGAGCTGAGATGAGGTCCTCCTTGAAGAACCTTCTAGAAAGAAGTAAAAATAACTCATCACCCCACACACAGCAGGGCCCCCTGAGAAGTACAAGAAACTTGTATGTTCAGTTTGGCGCCCAGAGACCCCCTGAGAGTTCATTCCCTAATGGAGACCCTCCCTAGAGTAGCCCCAGCTTCTCCCCAGAGGCCAGCCCAGCTCTGGGCTAAACCCCACAGCTTCCCAAGTGTGAAGTCTCCTAAGGTGGGACATGACACTGCAGGTGAAGTAGACGGAGGAGATGCCTTAAGGTGCCCGGGTGGGAGGAAGAGCAGGTATGCTGAGCGTGCAAGGCAGGCCCTACAGTGACCAGGTGCCACCCTCCAGGTCCTGGTGGGGAGTGGGGCCCTTGGTCTCCATGTTCTGTGCCCTGCGGTGGTGGCTACAGGAACCGCACCCGAGGCAGTGGCCTATACAGCCCTATGGAGTTCTCCACCTGTGGCCTGCAGCCCTGTGCAGGTGAGGGCTGCTCATTCTCATTCCCGTGAACCCAGAGTACTACCACCACCTCCCTGCCACCCCAGCACAGCCCTGTCCCTCAGCCCTCCTTCAGCCCTGACAACAACCCCTGCCAGGCCCAGAGCTGATGCCTCTCCCAAGTTCGGAGCTCCGAGGAAAACCGAGTGGGCTGTCAATTTCTGTGTTTCTAGGGCCGGTGCCTGGCATGTGTCCCAAGGGCAAGCAGTGGCTGGACTGTGCCCAGGGCCCTGCCTCCTGTGCAGAGCTCAGTGCCCCAAGAGGGACTAACCAGACCTGCCATCCTGGCTGCTACTGCCCACGTGGGATGCTCCTGCTGGTGTGTCCCCCTGTCTGGCCACAGCTGGGACCTCCTTGGGACCTGGGGACCTGGGGTGGTAGGGAAGGGATAAGCAGGATGTGAGCAGAGGCAGAGCCAAGGGTATGGGACCCTGCAGACTTGAGGAAAGGGCAATGCATTCAGGGGTCATGGCTCAGCTCCAGCAGGAAAAGCAGGTGACCCTGGGCAACCTCATCAATCTCTCCCTGGACCTCTGCTTTCTTGTTTCTAAAGTGGTTACTGGTCTAAGTGGTTCTCAACCTGTGGGTCGTGACCCCTTTGTAACAATGAAAATACATGTTGGCATTAGGAAGGTTGAGAACCACTGGTCTAGAAGGTCCTATGAGTCATCCCTGCTCAAGGGCTTTGTCCTCTGTGTTATCACCAGTTATTTACTGACCAACTATGTATGTTCAGTTTGGGGCCGGGATACATTATGAGGAAAAGCAACCTCCCCTCAAGAAGCGCCCAGTCTGGGAACCAGACCCAGAGCCCTAGACAAGGACAGAGGCAGGAAGTGAACTCTGCACATGTGGTCAGGCAAATGTGGCCCTGACTTGACCATCAGAGACTGGAGGGTGTGGAGAGCAGGGAGACTGGGACATGCTAGCTGCATGGCAGAGTCTGAACCAAGGATCACAATGCCACTGTGTAGCCATGGGTCATGGTTAGGGATAGGGATAGGTTCTAGTCAGATCCGGGTCCAACTCATGCTCTTCCTAGTAGTAGCTCCATGAGCTTTGACTAGTGTTCTCCTGCCTCAGTTTCTATTTTACTATAAAATGATTGGGATAAGATTATACCTAGTCACAGGAATCAGGCTCCCCAGGAACTGCCCACAAACCTCAGTGTCTTTAACTTTGAATCACGTGCTACTAGACAGTAGCAACTTCCATTCAAACTTACAGGACACATCATCTTCCTCTGTTATTTTGTTGATGAAAATGTGGGCTTTGGCTTGGTGCCTGTAGCTCAGTGGTTAAGGTTGCTGGTCATATATACCTGGGATGGCAGGTTCAAACCCGGCCTGGGGCCTACTAAACAACAATGACAACTGCAACAAAAACAGTAGCCAGGCATTGTGGCAGGTGCCAGTAGTCCCAGCTACTTGGGAGGCTAAGGCAAGAGAATCACTTAAGCCCAAGAGTTAGTGAGACTCTCTCTCCAAAAAAAAAAAGAAAGAAAAAAAGAAATGTGGGCTTTTTCTGTTGCTGTACACACGAAATTGCACATTTCACATGTTCGTAGTGGATTTCATGGGCCTTTGACAGTTTAGTCTCACGTCTTTCAATTAAAGATGGTCTTTTTCTCCCGGAAATTGGAGAGTCCACATCCCCACAGCCCCAAGGCTAGTGGTCTGTGTTTGCCTGCCAGGTGGGAGGGGGAGGCAGCGTCTTTGTAGTAGGAGGGTGGGTGGCATTTGATGGGAACCCTAGTTGAGGAATTAGGTGCTGGCTCTGACTAGGGAGGGGGCAGGCCAGGCCCACTTGGGAGCCAGAAGATGATAAAAGAGTTTTGGTTCCAGAACAACATGTGCGTGCCCACCCAGGACTGCCCCTGCACCCATGGCGGGCGCCTCCATGACCCAGGCAGTGTTGTGCTAAGGCCATGTGAGAACTGGTGAGACACAGCCCCACCCTGATCTGGCCCTGAGACCTCTGAGGACCCCAGAGGCTTCTCCACCCCAGAGGCTGCACCTGCCTGCCCCTCTCCCAGCCCTACCTGTGTACCCACTGTGGCTTCTCACTCTTTCCTTGGGCTGCTGCAACAAAGCATTGGTTTGGTAGGGTGGGGGGCTTGAACAGGCCTGAGAGTCCCAGAGGCAGGGCTGGCTCCTGGCAGGCAGTGAGGGAGAATCCACCCAGGCCTCTCTCTTCTGATAGTTTGCCCACAGTCTTTGGCTCTCCTTGGTTAGTACTAGGCCATCATCTCCTGTCTCTCCTCGTCATCTTCCCTCTGTATAGAATGCTGTACACATTTCCTCTTCCAAGGACATGAGTTCCTCTGGATTAGGGCCCACCCTAGTAGCTTGCTTTAACTCCCTCTATAAAGAGCCAATATCCAAATACACACAAGTGCTGGGCCAGGGATTGAACATATGGATCTGGGGGGAGCACAGTGCAGCCCCCAAGACCCCCTAACCCCACTTCCCCCTCAGCTCCTGCATCTCTGGGCTCATCACCAACTGCAGCTCCTGGCCATGTGAGGAGGGTAAGAGAGTCCCCACTTCTGACTTGCACTGAACTCCTCATAGCGGCAAGGCCTCAGGTTGGAGGAGGATGGCTATAGGCAGGCAAGGGGTGTGACCCTCCTCTCCAGTGTGGCCTTGTTCCCTGCACCCCCTCCCTGTGTATCCCTCACAGGTCAGCCCATGTGGTCACCCTGGACCCCCTGGAGTGAGTGCTCTGCCTCCTGCAGCCCTGCCCGACGCCATCGGCACCGCTTCTGTGCCAGGGCTCCCAGCACAGCGCCATTCAGGATCACTCTGCTGCCCCCTACAGCTACACCCGGGTCTCCCTGCCCAGGTCCTGAGGCTGAGGAGGAGCTATGCCTCTTGCCAGGGTGTGACCGTGAGTGCCTGCTGGTGGTCCCTCCCCTGGAGCCCCAGGTGGCACCCACTGTCCAACCATAACCTGTGCATGCCACCATGTTGCACCAGTGTTGCAGGCTGACCAGCCCCTCCTCACTCCTTCCTCTGCTATCCCTGCAGGAGCTGGAGGCTGGGGGCCATGGGAACTCTGGTCTCCCTGCAGTCGGAGCTGTGGAGGAGGCCTGAGAAGCCGGACCCGAGTCTGTGACCAGCCGCCACCCCAGGGGTTGGGGGATTACTGTGAGGGGCCGCGGGCCCAGGGGGAAGCCTGTCAGGCTTTGCCGTGTCCAGGTACTGCCATGGATGGGGGTGGGAACCAGGAGCAGAGGAGGAGAAGCTGGAGGGGAACAGTGCAGGGTGCCAGCCTGGGTGGGCATCCACACAGCTCTCAGCCTACCGTGTTCCCCCAGTGACCAACTGCACTGCTGTCGAAGGAGCTGAGTACAGCCCCTGTGGCCCTCCCTGTCCTCGCTCCTGTGATGACCTAGTGGTGAGTCCCACCTGACCTCTGACCTGAGAGTCACTTTGTGGGAGGGCAGGACGCAGGGTGTGGTTTTGGACTCAGGTCTTTTTTGCCTGGTACTGAAGGGGTCGCCTAGGGGTCCTGGGCTATAGTTCACAGTCAGCACACAACAGGCTGAGCACCTAGGCCCAGAGAGATGAGGCAAATACAGACAGACAGGGGTGGTCCCCACAGACTTGTCCTGGGGTGAGGGAGACAGACCCTCATCAAAGAACAGACTGGTGATCACAGCTATGAGAAATACAGAGGTGCTTTGAGGTCTTGGGTGGGAGCTGCCAGTGGGAGGTCCCAGAAAGGCCTCCAGGCCCAGATGGAAGAGGAAGAGGAGGAGTGGCCTGGATTCCAGCCACCTCAAGGGCCCCCAGCTCCTTCCCAAACTTCCTCCCTAGCTCAGCCAGCTCTTAGGGTCCCCTGAGCTCCAGGGAGGTCTGGGACATGCCTCAGTTTATAGGTCATTGGTCTGGGGTCATCCACAATGAACTCCTGACCCTGAGAGTTGGGGTTTTAAATTTAGGAAACACCCCATTGCAGATTCACACCCCAAGGGAGCTGGGGGGATGCTCCTCAGAAATTTAAAAGGGAACTCAGAGGCTGGGTCATCCCTTCCTGCCCTCCTTAAAACCCCAAGGCATGTGCTTCATAAAACACAGAGCCTTTGGACTGAAGTGTCTCTTTTCTCTCCCTCTGGACCTCTGTTCCTCCAGCCTCCTCTTTTGGTCACCTTCCCTTCAGAGTGGTCTGTGATCTCCCAGACACCCTGCCCTACCCACAAGCTCCTGTTCCTATTGACTGGAGCCCTCTCTTGCTGTCCCCACAGCACTGTGTGTGGCGCTGCCAGCCAGGCTGTTATTGCCCTCCAGGCCAGGTACTGAGTGCCGACGGGGCCATCTGTGTGCATCCAGGTCACTGCAGCTGCCTGGACCTGCTGACTGGGCAGAGACACCATCCAGGTGCCCAGCTGGCCCGGCCTGATGGTTGTAACCACTGGTGAGGAAGAACTATGCATGGCAGGAGGCAGGGGTACCAGCTGACGATCACACTAGCCCCCCAACAGTCCCCAAGAAGATGCAGGGCAGGCACCACGACCCATCTGATAGGTGGGGAGACAAGGCAGTCAGCTCAGGACGTCTGCTGGGGGTGGGGGCTGGGGGCAACAGGTGTGGCATTGGTACCTGCTGTCTGGCCAGGACTGCACCTGCAGTCCCTCTTCAGTAGAACACACCAGCCGGTGACATCTGAGAATACCACCTCAGTGGGATAGGAAGCCGGCTCTGGAGGGGCAAGAGTGTAGGGAGTGAGGAGCATACTTGAGGAACTAGTGAGTGTTGGGGTGAAAGGAAGGCAGAGATGGCCAGTAAGGTGGAGGGATGGGGCAGGGCCAGACCCAGCTGCTGCCTCTTCCTCCCTCCCCATCTGCTTCTTCCACCAGCACCTGCCAGGGGGGGAGGCTGAATTGCACAGACCTGCCCTGCCCAGGTATGTGCCCAGCCTGGAGGGAAGAAAGGAGAGGTGGCCCCACCACACAGGGGGTCTGGCCCTAGGGGAGGGATGGCTGTACCCAGTGCCTACCATTCTCCTCATAGTGTCTGGCAGCTGGTGCCCGTGGTTGGAGTGGACAGTGTGCTCCCAGCCCTGCAGGGGCCAGACAAGGACCCGATCCAGGGCCTGCGCCTGCCCAGCTCCTCGGCATGGGGGCACCCAGTGCCCTGGGGAAACTGGGGAGGCAGGGGCCCAACATCAGAGGGAGGCCTGCCCCAGCCCCAGCACCTGCCCAGGTGTGCTGTCCCTGAAGGCCCCAAACCTCCACTCCAACCCCAATAACCTGGGGCCTCTGGGCTTCCTAAGGCAGATGAGTCTCTCTTCCTGGCACAGTGGACGGAGCCTGGAGCCCCTGGGGACCATGGTCTCCCTGTGATGCATGCCTAGGACAGTCACATCGGAGCCGGGAATGCAGCCAGCCCCCCACCCCTGAGGGAGGAAGGCCCTGCCCTGGGGGCCACACCCAGAGTCGCCCTTGTCAGGACAATTCCACACGGTGCGCAGGTGAGAGCCTTGGCAAGGTCTGGGAGATGCCACCTCTGACCTCTGACCCCCCTATACACATTCATGTCACACTCTCTTCAAAAGACAGTGCTCAGGTCACTACCCATGGAACTGGGCAAAGGGGCAGGTCTGGGCAGGGAGGGCTGAGGTAAGAGGGCTGGTCACCTGAGTGCCAGGAATCCCTCAGGATGGCCCCTGCAGCACCCACCCTCTCTGCTTCTCTCCTGCACAGACTGCGGGGGTGGCCAGAGCCTGCTCCCCTGTGGGCAGCCCTGCCCCCGCTCCTGCCAGGACCTGTCCCTAGGAAGTATGTGCCAGCCAGGCCCAAATAGCTGCCAACCCAGCTGTGGGTGTCCCCCTGGCCAGCTCTCCCAGGATGGGCTCTGTGTGCCCCCAGCCCGCTGCCGCTGCCAGTACCAGCCTGGAGCCAGGGGTCAGTGCTTTCCTTCCTCATCCCCCCTATCCCACATGTCCCAGCCCCCAGCCCACCCTGCCTGGCCCTGCACGACATCTCATAGGGCCCAACCTGAGCTGCCGGCTGGGAATGGGTAGCTACCTCTCCAGCCCTCAAGGGTTTATATCTCTTTCTGTGTGCCCCAGTGTCACCCCACACCCCAGGGCTGGTCCATTGTGGGAGCTTCCACCTCCCTTGCCCGGACACACAGGGCACCATGGAATGAAGGCTGACAGACAGGGGAACAGAGGGGTTGATGGGGGCTGCTGAGCCATCCGGAGTCTTTACTCCCACTCTTGTGTCCCTCAGGGATCCCCGAGAATCAGAGCCGGTTGGTAGGGTCTGGGCTTAGCTCCTGGGAGAGCCTGGAACCAGGAGAAGTGGTAACTGGGCCATGTGACAACTGGTAAGCCAAGAGGGGTAAGATTTGCAGCCTTAGGGGAGTAGGCTGGGCCCTCTCTCTGAAGTCCACTTCTTTGTCCCCAGCACCTGTGTGGCAGGCATCCTGCAATGCCAGGAGGTGCCCACCTGTCCCGGCCCTGGGATGTGGGACTCCTGGGGCCCCTGGGAGGACTGCAGCTTTTCATGTGGGGGAGGGGAGCAGTTGCGTTCAAGGCGCTGTGCCCAGCCTCCCTGCCCAGGGTCTGCCCGCCAGAGCCGTGTGTGTAACACCCAGGTCTGCAGAGGTGAGACTCAGTAAGCCTGGGCCCTCAACACCCTCACTAACCTTTCATGCTCACCCAACCTTGAACCTGGCTCAAAAGTGCCTTCTGGGCTCTCCCTACCCACCCTTGGCAGTCAGGGATGGGGGCCTTGGACAGGAACCAGGCACTGACAAGGGTGTTGTCTTAGAGGCAGGCTGCCCAGCCGGCCGCTTGTACCGTGAGTGCCAGCCCGGCGAGGGCTGCCCCTTCTCCTGCGCCCACATCACACAGCAGGTGGACTGCTTCTCTGATGGCTGCGAAGAGGGTTGCCACTGCCCTGAGGGCACCTTCCAGCACCGCCTAGCCTGTATCCAGGTCAGAACCCAGCAGGCCAGGAGCCCAAAGCCCTGCCTGCCCCTCACCCATCACAATGTTAACTGTGGACCCTGTGGTCTCAACTGGCACTGCTCCCTCATGTGATCCCAGGCAGCACCTGGGCTCATGAGGTTGCTGGGGCTTCTTCAGGCAGAGTTAGAGCACCTGGGGAACATGGGAGGGGAAGTGACACAGCCTCCCAGGGTCCCTGGCTCCCAGGGAATGTGGACCACCTGCTGCCCACAGGCATTGCCTGGGCCTCTGCCCTCCTCTAGTATAAGTCCTCAGATTCACATCAGCTCACGAGGAGTGATACTGCCCCAAGAGTTGCCCTGTGCCCCCTCTGACTCTTCTGGAATATGGAGGGCATATTCCTGCCAGGCCCCAATGGCTTCCCCCAGCCCATAGCCTCACCTCCCTTATCCTCCATCATGGGGATGTGGGTCTTCACTGCCTTTCTTTTCCCTGTCACACCCTTGTGGGAAAGCACCCCTCATCTTTGCTCTACCTGGCCCACTCTGCCATCTCCCACTATGGTATGGTCTAGACGATAGGCAGGTGCCAGTTCTGCTCTGCTGAGCTGGACAAGTGCACAGGGATTCCTTTCCCAATCCAGGAGTGCCCCTGTGTGCTGATGGCCTCACTGCTGCAGGAGCTGGGAGCTGCTGGCAGCAACCCTGGAACATGGCCCCTGTTCCTAGGAGAGGGTGGTCAGTCCCTTGGGCCTAAAGATGAGCTGGGCTCCGGCCAGACACTTCGTATAGGCTGCAGCAATTGGTAAGGGGATGAGGGTGGCAGCTGGGCTGGGAAGGGTGAGGAAAACTTTTCATTAAGGGAGAGGACAGCATGCACGGAAGGAGCCGTGGTTGGCCTTTATCCCCCCCTTTCCTGAGCCATCCCTGGCTCCACCCCCTTACCCTTTAGGCTGAGACCCTTGCCCGAACCCTTTGCCCTGTCCCTCCTGCCCAGCACCTCACCCCAACACTCTCTCCTCAGCTCCTGTGCTCATGGGACACTGTCCTGCTCTGTGGAGGACTGCTCTGAACCCCGTAGTGGTTTTGGTCCCTGGGGCCCATGGGGCCCATGCTCTCGCTCCTGTGGTGGGCTGGGTACACGCACCCGCAACCGCCAGTGTGCGTTCCCCATGTCCACTTATGGTGGCCAGGGCTGCCAAGGGCCCCGCCAAGACCTTGAATACTGCCCCAGCCCAGACTGCCCTGGTAAGGACAGTAGGAAGGTGCTGGGTAGATGTCTGACTGACCTAGTTGGTTTCAGCCACACTTTGTCATTTCCTGTCTGTCCATCCTTGTTGCTGTCTCTGGATCTTTCTTCTTACCTTCTAGCTCTTTCTTCTTACCTCTAGGCTTCTGTTCAGGTGCATTCAGCCAACATTTGGAGCTTTTGCCAAATGCACCATACTTTGTATGTGGGGGTGGGATGAGGTCCCTGACCTTGGTATTCAGAGGTAACCCATTTCAGCCTTTGGTGAGCCCTGTAGGAAGGTGCAGGTGCTGGGGTGGTGCCTGTGGCTCAAGGAGTAGGGCGCCGGCCCCGTATACCAAAGGTGGTGGGTTCAAACCCGGCCCCAGCCAAAAACTGCAAAAGATAAATAAATAAATAAACTGTTAAAAAAAAAAAAAAAAGGAAGGTGCAGGTGCTGTGGGAAATCAAGGAAGAAGGGAATTCTCCTAGAGCAGTAGTTCTCAACCTTCCTAATGCCTCAATGTATTGTCATTGTTAAAAAGGGGTCATGACCCACAGGTAGAGAACCGCTGTCTGGGGACTAGACTAGATATCTAGTCTGAGGGGTTTTGAGGGATGGAGAAAACATTGTCAAGATGGAAAGAGAAGGAATGCCAGGTAGCAGAACCGGCTTGAGCAAAGGTCTGGACCTACAAGGATGCTCTATGCTTGGGTCTGGAGTGTCCACAGGAGCTCAAACTGAGGGAAGGTTGGATCAGACAGGGATGAGCCCACAGTGCCAGCCATGAGCCTGGGCATGGTCCTGGGGCATTGTGGGCTGGGAAAATTTCTGAGCAGGGCTTTCTTTGATGCAGAGACTGAAGGGTCCATGGTGGAGCCAGTGACAGGTCTTCCAGGTAGCCCCAGAATCCCTGCACATCTCCCCCGGCCTCCCTTTGGGAAGAGCAAGCCCAGGGCCTCCTCCCTCCACCCCTGCTTCCTGAAGAGGCTGCAGCCCAGGGCTGACTCCTCAGGAGGTGCCTCTCCCACCCTTCCCACAGGCGGCTGGGGCCCCTGGTCCCCATGGTCCCCCTGCTCTGGAAGCTGCACAGACCCTGCTCACCCTGCTTGGCGCAGCCGCACCCGCCTCTGCCTGGCCAACTGCACAGTGGGGGGCTCCCTGCAAGAGCGTCCCTGCAATCTGCCCTCATGTACAGGTGTGCCTTCTAGCCTCCACCTCAGACCTTACCCACCACATGCAAACATCTCATTCTAACCCAAAGCCATGTCCAATCCCCAGCCTCAACACCTGACACCCCAAGCAGTTACTGATTTCTAATGCTGACATCTGATCTCAAGTCAGCATCTGATCCTGCATTTGGGCCTTCTTTCCAACTGGTAGACCTCCCTTCCATCTTCCAAAATCCCCTGGGCCTCAGTGTGTGCTGAACACTCTTCCCAAATCCATGGGCAGCCCTGTGCATATGGAATTACTGTCCCTTATGAGAAAAGCGGACACTAAGGCCCCGGTGTCAAAGGCACACAACAGTATCAGGTGCAGAGTGGGGCTGGAGATCTGGATGGGGTCACAGAAGGGAAGGGGAGGCTGGGTAGGTCCCATTCAACTCAGGCAGGTGAGAGGGAATCCACTCTGTCCACAGAAGTGCCCCTGTGTCCTGGCCCTGGCTGTGAGGCCGGAAACTGTTCCTGGACCTCCTGGGCCCCATGGGAACCTTGCTCCCGAAGCTGTGGGGTGGGCCAGCAACGTCGCCTGCGGGCGTACTACCCCCCGGGACCTGGTGGGCACTGGTGCCCTGACATCCTTACAGCCTACCAGGAGCGCCGCTTCTGCAGCCTGCGTGCTTGCCCAGGTAAGCTGCCTGGGCCTTTCCCTGGCTCTGCCCATGGGAGGTCTCTGGCATCAGGGCTCCCTCCCAGGCACCACCTGCCAGAATGTGATACTTCCACTTCTCACATGGAACCCTGGCCCAGACTTGTGGGACATTTGGGAACCCCCTGCCTGAGCTGACCCCTAATGTAGACATTTTCTGTCCCACACAGTGCCTGGGGGCTGGTCCCGCTGGAGCCCCTGGTCCTGGTGTGACCGCAGCTGTGGAGGAGGACAATCCCTGAGGAGCCGCAGATGCTCGAGCCCCCCACCCAAGAACGGGGGTGCTCCCTGTGTTGGGGAGAGGCACCACGTCAGGCTCTGCAATCCCATGCCCTGTGGTATGACAATGGTGACAGCCACCCCACCTCTAACTTCAGCCCCACAAAATTGTGTGATGGAGAGGGATGCAGGCTGCTCTCTCACTAGCCTGTTAGGAAAACTGAGCCCCATAGCAGTAGACAGCTGGCCCTGGCCTGGGCCCCACCCTGAGAGGCAGCTCCTCCTCTCAGCTTCCCCACCCATCATTCTTGTGGAACCACCAGTCAGGTTGAGATTTTCAGGAGACTTGATACTGTCAGTCAGGCATATACCTGGTGCTGTGGGATGTAGACAGGGTCAAGCAGGCCCCAGTGAGCCCTGCAGCCCACTCCCAGTCCCTCCAGGCATTGGTACCTGCTTTCACTTGTCCTCCTGAGCTCACCAATCCTTTAGGAAACCCCACTGACACTGATACCTTCTCCCCCTCTGGGTGGACACCAGGGGGCTCTAGGTGGGAAGGTTGGCTTTTGGGATGCATGGATTCTGCCCAGCTTGCATTTATTGGGTGCCAGGTTAGGTGCCGAGAACTCTCAGGTAGGTAAGAGGAACTCTCTGGGTCTCACCAAGGACCTGGGTTTCTATGGGCACTTGCATGGAATAGGATGGGTCCTGTAGCCTCTGGTAGGTGAGGGGTCCCCCACAGAAAGTAGAGGGAGGGTTTCTGAGCCCTGAGGGGCCCTCCCATCCATTCAGAGGCAGGCTGCCCAGCAGGCATGGAGATGGTCACCTGTGCCAACCGCTGCCCCCGCCGCTGCTCAGACCTCCAGGAGGGAATTGTGTGTCAGGATGACCAGGCCTGCCAGAAGGGCTGCCGGTGCTACCAAGGTGGGTGCTTCCTGGCCGTCAGGAATGTCAGCACAGCTCAGAGGAAAAGTGGATGTGTTTCCAGGGGTGCCAGCACCAGCCCTGAGGGCCACCTCTCTGCAGGGTCCCTGGAGCAGGATGGCAGCTGCGTACCCATCCGGCACTGTGAGTGCACAGATGCTCAGGGCCACAGTTGGGCCCCCGGGAGCCAGCACCAGAACGCCTGCAACAACTGCTCATGTCAGGCTGGACAGCTCTCCTGCACGGCCCAGCCCTGCCCACCTCCCACCCACTGCGCCTGGAGCCGCTGGTCAGCCTGGAGTTCCTGCAGCCACTCGTGTGGTCCTGGAGGGCAGCAGAGCCGCTTCCGGTATGGTGCGGAGGGAGGCTAGATACCATCACCACCTGTCCCCGCCTGACAAAGAGTGCCTGGGCCCTGCCCTCTCCAGTGACTTTGCATCACCCTGTGCCCTGGCCCAATTCTGTCCCTGGTTACCCCAGCCTTTCCTTAACTACCTGCCATTCCCACCCTGGGGTTTCCCATTGGGAGGTTGCTCAGCAGGAGGCATGAGGTGATGGAAGCCTAGGCTATCTCTCACCTCCTCTTTCCTGTGCCCACCCAGGTCCTCCACATCCGACTCATGGGCCCCGGAGTGTCGGGAGGAGCAGTCCCAAAGCAAACCCTGCCCTCAGCCCCCATGTCCGCCCCTGTGCCTGCAAGATGCTCACCCCCGACTCCTGGGGGACAGCTGGCTACAAGGGGAATGCAGGCAGTGGTAAGTGCCAAATAGGGAGGGTGGCCAGGACCGTCCTGCTGGAGAGCAATATCCTGAGTCTGGGCTCCCCACAGCTCCTGCACCCCGGAGGGTGTGATCTGTGAGGACACTGCTGAGTGCACAGGTCTGGGACTCATCACAGCCCTCCTAACCCTTCTAAACATGTGCCCTGCCTGCCATCTGCTCTATCTTATGTCTCCCAATCCCCAACTTCCAGCCCCTGGGCCATGAAGTTCCCACCCTGCCCTCTGCCCTTTGCTCCCTTGGCCTCCTCTAGTCTCACTTGTGCCCTCCCACAGTGCCTGGGACTTGGATGCTGTGGTCCTCCTGGTCCGACTGCCCTGTCTCTTGTGGAGGAGGAAACCGGGTCCGCACCCGGGGATGTGTGACCCCAACCCCTGGCCACAGGGCCCCAGCCTGCCCAGGTCCCAACAGACAGACCCAGTCCTGTGGGCAGCAGCCTTGCCTGCGGCTGCTGGAGGCCTGCTCCTGGGGTCCATGGGGACCCTGTTCCCGCAGCTGCAGCCCGGGCCTGGCCTCCCGCCCTGGGTCCTGCCCCTGCCTGCTGGTGGAGGCAGACCCCACTTGCAATGGCACCTTCTCCCACCTGGACACCCAGGCCTGCTACTCAGGGCCCTGCCTGGGTGAGTGTGCGGAGGGAGTGAAGCCCCTATACCTGTTTTCCTTTCTTGGGAAAATTAAGGAATAATACATATATTCCCAGCTCCCGGGAGATCCCCCCAAATATATCTATAACTTTTTCTGTGTCCCCCGGGATTTCACTGTTTTCATTCGCCCACCATTTCTTCTCTTCGAAGCCCTTGGCAGGTGGACAGAATCCAGTCAGCTGGACCTTTCTGGTTCCCTTAGTCCCTTGTCCCGTGCTGGGTCTCAGTAGGGCTGGGCTGAGTGGGGAGGACAGGCGATGGGGAGGTCCCAGCTGACACCCACCTCCTGTCCTTAGAGGAGTGTGTATGGAGCAGCTGGAGCAGTTGGACACGCTGCTCTTGCCAAGTGTTGGTGCAGCAGCGCTATCGACACCAGAGCCCAGCGCCTGGCAGGGCTGGGGCAGGTGCCCTCTGCACACGGCTGGATGGCCACTTCCGGCCTTGCTTCACCGGGAACTGCTCTGGTGAGATGCCAGAAGCACGAATCCAGGGTTCTGAGCCACCAAGTGGCTCCCCTGGGACTTCCAGTTCCTTTCACAGACAATTTAGTGCCCCTGGGATACCAGAACAGTTGCCACACCTGCTCTGAGCCCTGCCCTGGCACCCAGCTACTCCCTGACCGCCAGCTACTCTCTAGTCACAGCCCCCCCAACATGATTTTCCTACTCTGAGCTGCTGACTCACCTGTGGCTTTGGGCCTTTAGCTGCCCCCCTGGATGTGTGTGTTGCCCACCCCACCCCCTGTGCAGCCACTCCCATCTTTGCCCCTGTCTCCTATTTGCCAGTCTCTGGAATATCTACCAGGCTCCTCACTCCTGGCTCCCCAAGGCCCAACCCATCCTGATCCTTCCCCAGGGGCACCCACAAAGGCTGAGTGGGGGGTGCAGGGAGGGGTGCCAGTCTGTCCTGCCATGCGGCAGGGGGCAGTCTTGTATTCTCCCCAGGTGGCCTCAAGAGGCCTCAGTGAGACCATGCAATGTGTGCTCTAGGCTTCAGGGGTGGGACATGTCCCTGAGCTGTGCTTCCACTTGCCTGTCTCCCACCTCCTACAGAGGACAGCTGCCTGCCTCCCTTTGAGTTCCAGGCCTGTGGCTCCCCCTGCACCAGGCTCTGTGCCACACACCTAAGTGGGGAGCTCTGCCAGGACCTGCCGCCCTGTCAGCCTGGCTGCTACTGCCCTGAGGTGAGGGCTGTGGGCTGGGGCAACTCCCAAGAGGAAGGGTCTACTGTCCACACACCCATTCCCCTCCCCTGCATGATGCCATGGTGACCTGGCCACTTGCACAGTGCAGAGTCTCTTCCCAGCCTGTGTTCACTCACCTGTCCATCCACTCAGTACCACACAACACACATGTGCTCCTGCTGCAGCCTGTAAGGCTGGGTGTTGGGGGCGACAGAGTGATCATCACATGGCCCACCTGCGTCTCCTTCCATACAGGGGCTGCTGGAGCAGGCTGGGGGCTGCGTTCCTCCAGAGCAGTGTGATTGCTGGCACACCTCAGGAGAGGGAGCCAGGGTGACCCTGGCCCCTGGAGACCACCTTCAGCTGGGCTGTAAAGAGTGGTGAGTGGAGGGGTGGGAAGCAGAGTCTGGCCCAAATAGTAGGGGCAGGGCCCCCCAGAGGCCCAGTTCAGCCTCTGGCAGAGTACCCCAAGATGCAGCCCTCATCTGCCCAAAATATGTCCAGAGCTCAGATTGCCCCTGCATGAGCCCCCTCAAACTTTAGGCTGGGTCCTCCCTCACAGACCCCACCTGACCACTCCCTCCACAGTGAATGCCAACACGGGGAGCTTCAGTGCACCAGCCGGGGCTGTCAAGGTAACCCTGGCCTGGGAGACAGTGAGCCCGTTTGCCCAGAACAGGGGATTTCTGGGGGACGGAACTTCAGTGATAAGACCAGGATAGTCCTTGGCAAACCAGACAGTGGATCACCCTTCCCTGCCTTCACACTGTCACATCCCTTCCTGTCTCTAACCTGTCCTGGTCGCGATTCCTGAGTCTTTCTTTGCCTGTCCACTAGGTCTTGGGTCAGGGGAGTCACTGGGAATGGTACCCACCTGCTACCTTTCTAGGTCTTCTGCCTCTGAGTGGCTGGTCCGAGTGGTCGCCCTGTGGGCCCTGCCTGCCCCCCAGCGCCCTGGCCCCTGCCTCCAGGACTGCCTTAGAGGAGCACTGGCCCCAGGGAGCAGCCAATCTCTCCATGACCTTAGACACCCTGCTGGCTTCGGAGCAGCACCGCCACCGTCTCTGTCTGGACCCTGAGACAGGGAGACCCTGGGCTGGGGATCCCCACCTTTGTACTGCATCCCTTAGCCAGCAACGCCTCTGTCCCGACCCTGCAGCCTGCCCTGGTAATGGGAAGGGACAGAACCCACAAATCATGGGGAGGGGCTGCAGCATGTGTGGGGCTGCTGCAGAGCTCACTGCACCTGCTGGCCTCCTATTTGCCTCTGGGACCTATAGATTTGAACTAGGATGGGGTCCAAGGGCAGCAAGAAAGAGGAAGAAGGGAGCCAAGTGGGCCTTAGGACAGCAGGGTGGAGCCCAAGGCTTTCAGTTGAGGCAGGAAGTGAGGCCTGGGTACTGAACTTATTTTATCACCCCAGACTCGTGCCAGTGGAGTCCTTGGGGGCCCTGGAGCATCTGCCAGGTGCCCTGCAGTGGGGGTTTCCGGTTGCGCTGGAGAGAGGCAAGAGGGCCCCCTGGAGGAGACTGCCGGGGGCCATGGGCTCAGACTGAGAGCTGCAACTCGGAGCCTTGCCCAGGTAACTCCTATTCCTGCATCTAGAGGGGGCTGGGACTGGAACATTCAGAGATGGTACTGAGGGGCCTGTTGCCTCTGTCCTGGAGACATGCAGTAGAAGGAGGGGGCTATCTTGGAAGCCTAAGAGCATCCCAACAGACTCCTCCTTCTGGTCCCCAGGGGAGAGCTGTGAGGCCCAGGACACCGTGCTCACCCTTGATTGTGCCAACCAGTGCCCTCGCAGCTGTACTGACCTCTGGGACCGCGTTCAGTGTCTGCAGGGACCCTGCCACCCAGGTAGCTGGCTGTCTCTACCACCTGGCCTGGCAGATCTGGGGAAGCCTCCTGGTCCCAGAGAGTATGGGCCGGGGGGAGAGAAGCTCAGACTGCTGGGTCATGAACTGCAGGGCAGGACAGTGGCTTCTTTGGCCACTTCCTATAGCCAGCTTTGAGTGCTGTATGGAGTGCAGCTTAGTCAGGACTACTGTATGCAGGACAATGCCCACAGGTGGCTGTGAGTGTTACTGGTGATGCTCACACATACCTGCTATGCAAGGCAGTGGGAGATATTGTGGTTACCAGGCCTTGAACTTGATCTGGTTGGCAGAAGGATCCATCATGTAAGCCTTGCCCAAGCACTGAACTTATTTGTCTTCCTACCACCAGGCTGCCGCTGTCCCCCTGGCCAGCTGGTGCAGGATGGGCACTGTGTTCCCATCTCTTCATGTCGCTGTGGCCTCCCCAGTGCCAATGCCTCATGGGAGCTGGCCCCCACTGAGGTGCTGCAGCTGGACTGTAAAAACTGGTATGGTGGCCAAGCCAGGGTGGTAGTTAGGGCAGAGGCCTGGGGCACTTTGGAGACTATGGCATGTCTGGAACCTTCTAAGGAGCTCAGGGCTTGAGCCCCTTCTGCATACCCCTGTCCATAGCACCTGTGTCAATGGATCCCTAATATGCTCACACCATGAGTGTCCAGTCCTTGGGGCTTGGTCAGCCTGGAGCAGTTGCTCAGCTCCCTGTGGTGGAGGCACCACAGAACGACATCGGAGCTGTAAGGGGGATCCTGGGAAGGCACCATGCCAGGCCCAGGACACAGAGCAACAGCAGGAGTGTAACATGCAGCCCTGCCCTGGTGAGTATCCTGGGTGGCGGGCAGGCAGGTGTGGGAAGAGGAGGCTGATGGAGGCAGCCCCTTCCCTGGGAGTGGAGATACCAGGATGGAGGAGGGGCATGGAGGAGGCCGAGGTGGGAGGATTACTTGAGCTTAGGAGTTTAAAACCTGAGCAAGAGTGAGTCCCTATCTCTATTAAAAATAGAAAAACTAGCTGGATGTTGGGGTGGGTGCCTATAGTCTCAACTACTCAAAGGCTGAGACAAGAGGATATCTTAAGCCTTAGAGTTTGAGGCTGCTGTGAACTATGATGCGATGGCACTCTACCAAGAGTGACAAAATGAAACACTGTCTCAAAAAAAAAAAAAAAAAGACCAAGGGCCAGCCTACCATACTGGACTCTGTGCATTCAGACACATGTGCATGCCAGCCCCTGGACTCTTCCAGCGTGGCTGGTGAGGACAGACCACCCACCACACAGGTAGAGACAGGGCCCAATTTCTGGGTCTCTGATAAGCAGGTAACTCCAATAGAATAGAGCTTTGGTGCCGAGAATAGAGAGGTTGGGTGAGCAGGATTGGTCAGAAAAGCCTTCCTGCAGGAGGTAGGACCTGGTTTGGGAGGGTGGGTTAGAGCAAAATATGAGTCTGGAGGTTGCTGCAGCCTAGGAGGGTGCATGTGGGAAGGGGAGGAAGAACATGAGGCCTTCCCAGTTTGGGAAGGGGAAACCAGGGCTGACAGGAAGGGTGGGGTGGATGGTCTTCCTGGCAGAGTGTCCCCCTGGGGAAATGTGGCAGCAGGCAGCCCCCAGGGACCTGGGGCCCTGTGAGCAGACGTGCCAGGAGATCAACACCACAGAGACTCTGAGCAACTGCAGTGCAACCCGGGCCTCAGGCTGCATGTGCCAGCCTGGGCACTTCCGCAGCCAGGCTGGCCCCTGTGTTCCTGCAGACCAGTGCGAGTGCTGGCACCTTGGGCAACCCCACCTGGTGAGACACCACATTTCCTCTGCTACCATCACCCCTTCCTGACTCTGGGCCTCCCTATCTATTGAATTCGTACCCATGGAGGCTCAGCTGTCACACTAAAATGGTCTCTGGCCCCAACAGTCCATCTCCCTCCTAAAGTCCTTGTTGCCTGACTCCAGTCAGCCCATTTCCCCAGCTAGGTGCTCCCAGCCTGGGTTTGGGAATCTGGGACGTTATTATAGAAAAGTTTACAAGTGGGAGAGACCAAGATGAGGCTCTCCCCACTCTGCTTAGCCTGGATCTGAGTGGCAGGAGGCCTGTGAGAACTGCCGCTGCCTTGGTGGGAGGACTGTCTGCAACCAGCACTGCCCCTTCCTCACTTGTGCTCAGGTACACCCTGCGGCCCCACTGCCCTCTCAGGATGCTCCCTGCACTCCTTTCTGTGGTCCTCTGAGGCTAGTCTTAGCCTCTAGGCAGGCAGTACTGGTCTTGTTGTATCACAGCCATCCTCCTAAGTAGGTCAGGACTTACTCCCTCTGCAGGGTGAGGTGACCGTGCAGGAGCCAGGCAGCTGTTGTTCCACTTGTCACCAGGAGACTCCAGGTACAGAGTGACCCTGGGAACCTCCTACTGAGCCTCTCCCTCATCTGGACCCTTCTCCCTAACTGCCCCACACCTGGTATTTCAGCCTAGCATGTGCTGGCCTCCCTAGGCTTACCTTCCATGAGGTGTCAGAGGAGTGAAGACCCCCAGCACTGTATTGTAGCACCTGGCCACCTATGCCCCAACATAATCCCCTTAGACTCAGGTGCTGCCCACCCCTCAGAGTCCCCCTCAGTCATGGCCTCCTCCTCTGCCCTGCCCCCACTCTGGCCCACAGAGGAGCAGTCAGCCTCCTGCCGGCACCTCACAGAGCTGCGCAACCTCACCAAGGGCCCCTGCTACCTGGACCAGGTAGAAGTGAGCTACTGCAGTGGGCACTGCCCATCTAGCACCAACGTCATGCCTGAGGTGAGCAAGGGGGCTGCTGCATGGCCCAGGGAAGTCAGGTTGGCCAGTGCCCCTGAGGGCCTGCCACGAGCCTAGGATCTGGCTAAAGTCCAGAGGACATGAGACACATGGTCAAGTCTTGTAGAGCTAATAGTTGAGTTGGGGATACAGTTGGCCAGAGCCTTTTGCCAAGGCAGTGGTTTGCACCTTGTGGCTGACCTGAAGGTCTCACTGGGTACCCCCACCCTCCCCAGGGAGGCCTGCTGTTGTAGCCACATGCAGCTCTCAGAGCATGTCGTGGGTCTTCTGTGTCCTGGAAACAAGAAAGAAAGGCACAGAGGAGCTAAGTTAGACTCTGAAATCAGAGCCCATCACACACGGAGTGAGAATTCTCATGGGGTAGACTGTCTACACATTTCCTGGTGGGCCAGGTGCCATGGCTCATGCCTGTAATCCTAGCACTCTAGGAGGCCGAGGTGGGTGGATTGCTTGAGCTCACGAGTTCAAGACCAGCCTGAGCAAAAGCGAGATCCCTGTGTCTACTAAAGATAGAAAAACTGAGGCAAAGGATCACTTGAGCCCAAAAGTTGGAGGTTGCTGTGAGCTATGATATCACAGCACTCTACTCAGGCAACAGCTTGAGACACTGTCTCAAAAAAATAAATAAGTAGAAATTAAAAAAATACACATTTCCTGGCAAGGCTGACTCCGAGTCGAGCTGGTGACTCTGCTCTGTACTTGCTCTCCCTGGACCCAGAAGCTGAGCCTTACTCCTTTTTGGGATTTTCTTAGGGGCTGTGTGCCCTCCCTGACACCCCTTATCCTGAGCCTAGAGAGTGTGACCTAAGTTCCCTCCTCCCAGAGTCTTCTCTCCACCCCCTGTCCCCATCCTGGTCTCACAGTACCTCAGCTCTGTGGCCATCCCTCTGGCCTCAGCCCACTTCAGTTCACTGGTCCTGGAAGACACGGACACTCTTCATGGTCCCCAAAGATGCTGCCCTCAGCCCTAGGCCTCTCACCAGCTCCCTGGGTACTCCCTGCCCTTCCCAGGAGTGCTTTCCCACATCACTTTTGAACAGAGTAAGGGAATAAAGAGAGTAATGAAGAGATTTTTTTTTTTTTTCTGAGAAGGGAACCTGGGTGATAGTGGGATAGAAGTTGGAGCCAGACTTTTTCACTGAAAAACCTTTTATAGTTTTTGAACTTGGTATGGTGTGAATGTGCTACCTGTTTCAAAGTAAAATTATACATATAATTACACACAAAATTAGATGAAATGTTCAGTGGGCCTTCTGTAGAAGTCCTCTATCATTATAGGCAAGTGGAGTCTTCTGTGAAGTGAGAACTCACTTTGCACTTGGGATCAGAACCGTGTGGTTGGGGTGTAATTAGCTGCATTTACTGAATGATTGGTCTGTCTTTAGACTGTAAACATCCTGGGGTGGAAGTTCTGTCTTTCTCCTGCAGCAAGGATACAGTGATGGGCATATTAAAAGCATTCTTTTTGTTGGACATTTAGACAGACAGGTGGGCGCTGCAGTGAAGGTGGTGGGCTTCTTACGGAAGGGTGCTTGGTGGTGACACTTCCTTCCCAGGTTCAGCTACCTGCTTGGCGAGGAGTATTGAGCTCTGGCCCTCCTTCCTCGGCCCCACTCCTTTTGGATGGGAAAGGCTAAGGGAAACTCCTACTGGCCCCAGTTCAGTCGCTCGCTTTCTCCCAGGAACCATACCTTCAGAGCCAGTGTGACTGCTGTAGCTACCGCCTAGACCCCGAGAGCCCCGTGCGGATTCTGAACCTCCGCTGTCCGGGTGGCCACACAGAGCCAGTGGTGCTGCCAGTCATCCACAGCTGTCAGTGCAGTGCCTGCCAAGGTAGGTCTGGGCGGGGGCTCCGTGGGGGCGTGGTCTTGGAGGGGAGGGGCTCCGTGGGGCGTGGTCTTTGAGGGGCGGGGCCGGCGGCTCAGGTGAGGGCTGGAAGGGTGTCAAGGCAGCCTGGTTGCATTGAGTGTAGCTCTAAGCTTTCTCCTAGCAGTTCTTCCTTCCCTTTCCGCTGCCCTCGCTGGACTCTCTTGCTAGCTCATGTCCCCATCACTTGTCCTCTAGGAGGTGATTTCTCAAAGCGCTGACAACTCCGCTGAAGAGTCCACTGCTGTCCTCCTTGTGACCATGCGGCCCAGCAAGCACTGACCACGTCCCCCACATGCTCACCCTTCTGTCCCCCGATTCAGGCCCTGGCATTTACATACCCCGAATAAAGTGACACTGCCAGCAAGTCTGTGTGTAGAGTCTCCATCCCTGGGCCCAGAGGGAAAGGGAGGAAGGGTGGACCTGAGCCCTGGCCTGTACCTGTCCAAGGACCTCATCTTCTGGGCACCTCTGTGTATAGATTCACCAGGCATTCACCGTGGCTGGTGAACTTGGACTAGTCACTTCCCATAACTAAGTCTCAGTTCCCTCCTCCATAGGAGGGCAATATTGAATATAGTCTGAGGACCTCTGGTATTAGACATCTCTACTGTCTCAGGCTGTATCTTTAGACCCAGTGAGATTTCAGCTGCAGCAGACGGCAGTGGCTTTCATCGTGTGGGCTGATGTTCCTTCTCCCTCTTCTTTTGACAACAGCTTTATTGGGGTATAATTTACATACAGTGAAATTCACCTGTTTTAAGTTTATAATTCAATGACTTTTATAAAAAATAAAGTTGCACAAACATCACCACAACCCAGTTCTAGAACACTTCCATCATATCATGCCCATTTGCAATCGATCACTCCTACTCTCAGCCCCAGGCAACCACTAAACTGCTGTATCAACAGATTTGCCTTTTCTGGACATTTTGTGTAAATTTCCATTAGCATGATGATTTTGAAGTTCATCCAGATTACAGCATGTGACTTGTTCCTTTTTTTTTTTTTTTTTTGAGACAGAGCCTCAAGCTGTGCCTTTGGTAGAATGCAGTGGCATCACAGCTCACAGCAACCTCCAACTCCTGGGCTGAAGCGATTCTCCTGCCTCCACCTCCCAAGTAGCTGGGACTACGGATGCCCACCACAATGCCCAGCTATTTTTTCTTTTTTGGTTGTAGCTGTCACTGTTGTTTGGGGAGCCCAGGCTCGAATCCACCAGCTCAAGTGTATGTGGCTGTAGCCTTAGCCACTTGAGCCACAGGCATCAAACTGCTTATTCCCTTTTATTGCTAAATAGTGTTATATTTAACAATCAGTTTGGCAATATATAAATAAAATTTTTAAAATTGAAACTATATTTGCTTTATTTTATTTAAAACTTTGAATTGCTACTTAAAACAGACATCCATTAAAGTGCATAAAACTAAGCATACAATTTAGCAAGTAAGTGTAAAGCAAACAGCTGCATAACCAACATCCCGGTCTAGAAATAGAACACTTCTCACCAGAAGGTTTCCATGTTTTCCTTTTCAATGGCACCTGCTTCTCTCTCTCCTAAAAGTTAATTTCATTAACACTTTTTATAATAATCAGTTTTTTTTTTTTGAGACGGAGTCTCAAGCTACCCCCCTGGGTAGAGTACCATGGCATCACAGCTCATAGCAACCTCCAACTCCCGGGCTCAAGCGAGGTCTCCTGCCTCAGCCTCCCAAGTAGCTGGGACCACAGGCGCCCGCCACAACGCCTGGCTATTTTTTGGTTGCAGCCATCATTGTTGTTTGGTGGGCCCGGGCTGGGGATTCGAACCCACCACCTTAGGTGTACATGGCTGGCGCCTTAGCCGATTGATCCACAGGCCTGAGCCAATAATCAGTTCTTTACTTTCTATAGTTTTACCTTCATATATACACATAGGAGAAACACAGGGAGCTTTCAGGAGTGCTAGAAGCTGTCTATATCTGATCTAGATAGTGGTTTCCTGATACATATATACAAATATAAAAATTGAGCTATATACAAATATATAAATTGAGTTATACACTTAAGATTTATGCACTTTGATTTATATTATTTGCACTATTATTTTTTTCTTTTATCACCTTGTCTTTGTCAGACAAGCACTATTATTGTAGCTATTACATCTATACATTATGAGCTAAACAATTTATTGTTATAATTATTACTGTATATAATTTTACATCTTTTAAAGATGTAAAGAGAAGGAGCAAGTACAATGAGAGAAAGGAGCAAGTACATATTTATAGAGTGGTCTTTTTCTCAGTCTGTCCATGCTTCTATAATAAAATACCTGAAGCTAGGTAATTTACAAATGATATTTATTTCTCACTATTTTTGAGGTTAGGAAATCCAAGATCAAAATGCCCTCAGGTTCTGAGTCTGGTGAAGAACTAGATTCTGCTTCCAGCACCTTGGTGCTGCATCCTTACACGGCAAAAGGCAAAAGGGCAAACGGGCAAAGGGAGTTCCTTTTGTCCTTGCTTAAGTTCCCTAATCCATTCATGAGGGCAGAGCCCTGATGACATAATTATCTCCTAAAGGCCCCACCTCTTAATACTATTTTTTTACATGGGTGAAGGAATCAAACACCTCTTAATACTATTGCATTGAGGATTAAATTTCCAACATAGGAATTTGGAGGAACACAAACTATAGTGTTCTGCCCTGGCTCCCCTCAAATTCTTATAAGGATTCTAAGCCCATCATGAGAGCCACACCCTCATGAATTCGTCTAAACCTAATTATCTCCTGAACACTCCATCTCTCAATACCATCACATTGGGGTACAGCATATGAATTGAGAGGGACACAATTCAGTTCATAGCATCTCCTTTACCTTGCTAACTCCTACCTCTTATTTTAATTCACACCCTCAGAAAATCCTTTACTAACCACCCCAATATCCTCCCATCACTTCACTCTAAGGTGACAAAGCTTGCTGTAATTAGTATCTTGTGCTTACTTCTTTCGTTGTATCTGTCTCTTTATTTTGTAATTATCTATTTCTGGTCTGTTTCCCTAAAAGGCTATGAGTTCCCGAAGGCGGGGCTTTGTCTCAGTTGTATACTCCCAAACCCAGACCAGAGCCTGACCCATGGTAGGCAAACAATGAAGCTTTTTGAATAAACGTAAGAAAAAGTATTGCCCTCTTTGATTAGATAAAACCTGGAACCCTTCAAGATTATCCCTGGCCCTAGGAATTCCAGGCAGCAGGACCTCATAGCCCAGTTAGGATGCTTAGTCCCAACTGCGCCCTGCGGGAGAACTCCGGGGCTGTTGCCTATTAATCATCGCTCAGCTGCGAGGCCCTTCCGGAGGCCGGACTACGCTTCCCGTCATGCTCCACCGCCTCGGGCTAGGCGGTTGCCGTAAAGCGGTTCGTTGAGTGCGACGCTAGTCCCTGCTCAGCGCCTCTTCTGGCTCTGCCAGCGCTACCGCCCCTAGACGTGGGAGAGTGAAGTTCTTGGTCTGCGCTCCCTTCCCGCCAGGGCGCCCTCCCCCTCCAGGAGCCTCAGGCCAGGCTGCGGGGGGAGGGGGCGGCCTAGAGCCAGTGGCGGGGTCAGCCGGGCCACTGAAAGCGGGGCCATGGAGCTCAGGGAGTCGGGGAAGGTAGGACTGGAAGGGCCCTGGGGCCGCCCACTCCCCTCCCGTGGATCCCTGATCCGGGCTCTGGCGAGGCGGGGCGGTTTGGGCGGAGGCTCCGCAGATGAGCCAGCCTTGCGGGGAACGACCCGCCCGCCCGCCCGCTCCCTCTATCTCCGCACTTTGGCGGCTGCCTCTGGGAGGGTGGAGAAGAGGAGCGAATGCACCGCTCCGCGTCTCGCGCATCCTCTGGCTCCACTCCCTCCCCGGGGCTGGCCGGCACTTTCTGGCTAGTGGCCGCTCTGTGAATACCAGATTGGGTCACTCGCTAAGTGGAGTGATGGCGAAAGTGCTTCCCGTTTTCTCTCACCACTATGGGTCTTGCGAAGAGGTCAGCTTGTTTTAAGGCTTTGAGACTGGGTAGGATGCTGGTGGGAGCCAAAGGTTAGGAAGTGAGAGACGGGGTGAGGGTTTGGCCCTGCCTAGAACCTCCTTCCCAAGAAAGGAATGAAAAGAAAAAGCGTTATTTTCTTCATGAAGTATCTGGGCATATTTCAAAAATTTGTTGCAGACTTAAGGTAGGGAGAAATGATTGTGGGTAGAGTTAAGTCCGTTTGACAGGACTGCAGGAACTCCCAGGAAGTGCCCAAAAGACCAGTATGGCTGTAGGTACATTGGCTTGGAGATGGTGTCAGCCTCTTGGGACTAGTACCTGAGTATTCTTTGGTGCCAGTTCTTGAGGATTGTTTCTTTGACACAAGAGAAATTCTCTCAAATGTTTCTGAGTCCCTTATTGAGTCCCTTTTAAAAACATGTCAATTTAATAAACATTTGTAATCCATGATTTGCGTTGAGAGAGCAAGGAAGTCTCCTGTAGTTTTCACTTAATAGCTTCAACAAAACTGGATGGATTGTTGTTGTCCCACACCAAAAGAGGGAAGGAATATGAGGTAATTTTGATGCTGTACTTCCTGGGAAGAGTAGGAAAGACTCTGAATTACAAAATAACATTATTTACTGTTTGAGCATCTATTCCTTCATCCTTTCCTTCCACAAGCTTTTGGAAGGAAAGTGATGGCGTTTTTCAGACACAACAACCCCCAGAATACACAGTCCGAGATAGTAAAGCCCAACAGAACCTAAGGAAAGATTAAAGATGAACTGTGTATTAGTCTTATGTTCAGTACTATGGGGAATACAAAAAAGTAAAGGAAATGACCCTTACCCTTTGGTAATATCTCCAGATTAGTTAGACTGAACCTGAATTGGGATGGGGAGGAGCAAAATGTAGGGGGAATAAGGTGTATAAAATATTGAAATTGAGATTGGGATTAGGGATGTGAGGTTTATTTCCAAACTATTTTGTTAGTTATAGGCTTTCTTAGCTTTTAGTGGGAGAAGAGAGATACAGTCACGGAGCACATAACATTTCTGTCAATGGTTTGGCACTGTGGCTCAATGAGTAAGGCGCCACCCTCATATACGGAAGGTGGCGGGTTCTAACCCAGCCCCTGCTAAACTGCAACAAAAAAATAGCCAGGCATTATGGTGGGCACCTGTGGTCCCAGCTACTCAGGAGGCTGAGACAAGAGAATCACCTAAGCCCAGGAGCCAGAGGTTGCTGTGAACTGTGACTCCACAGCACTCTACCAAGGGCAACAAACTGAGACCCTGTCTCTAAAAATAAAAAATAAAAAAAAATTTTGGTCAGTGATGGATTGCATATACAACGATGGTGTTCACATAAGATTATAATGGAGCTGAAAAATTCCTAGTGCCTAGTGACATCTTCATGATCTGACTGTGTAAGCCCAGGATAATGTGTGTGTCTATGTCTTACTTTTAAACAAAGTTTAAAAAGTTAAAAAGAGGCTCGGCCCCTGTGGCTCAATTGGCTAAGGCACCAGCCACTTACACCTAAGGTGGCAGGTTCAAATCCCCAGCCTGGGCCGGGTGTTGTGGCGGGCACCTGTAGTCCCAGCTACTTGGGAGGCTGAGTCAGGAGACTCGCTTGAGCCCAGGAGTTGGAGGTTGCTATGAGCTGTGATGCCATGGCACCCTACCCAGGGGGATAGCTTGAGGCTCCGTCTCAAAAAAAAAAAAGTTAAAAAGAAATAAATATAAAAAACTTAAATACTAAGGATATAACAAAAAATATTTTGAACAGCTGTACAAAGTGTTTGTTTTAAGCTAAGAGTTAGTACAAGAGTCTAAAAGTTTTAAAACTTAAAAAGTTTATAAAGTAAGAAAGTTACAGGAAGCTGAGATTAATTTACTATTGAAGAAAGAAAATTTTTCTTAAAAATAAATTTAATGTAGGCCCTTGTGTGCTTCCCATTCCCCTCACCACTGCTGGTGTTGCAAGAAGCCAGCTGGTTTTAAGGCTTTGAGACTGGATAGGATGCCAGTGGTAACAACAGGTAGGAATGGAGAGGCCTGTGTGCAGATGGTCTGCAGTAACGTCTTAGGTCTTCCCAATCGCTCACTCACCCACTGATTCACATAGAGTGACTTCCAATCCTGGAAGTTCCATTCATGCTAAATGCCCAGACAGGTGTATCATTTTTGGGTACTGTATTTTTAATGTGCCTTTTCTGTATTTAGGTATTGGGTAAGTGACACGTGTACCATTTCTTTTTTTTTTTTTTTTTGGTACTGCGTTTTTACTCTACCTGTTCTATGTTGAGATGCATAAACACTTAACAGTGTGTTCCAGTGGCTTACAGTATCCAGTACAGTAACATGCTAGGAGCAATAGGCCAGGGCAAGATAAATCTGTTTTCTTTCTTTCTTTCTTTCTTTCTTTTTGAGACAGAACCTCAAGCTGTCACCCTGGGTAGAGTGCCATGGCATCACAGCTCACAGCAACCTCCAACTCCTGGGCTTAAGCGATTTTCTTGCCTAAGTAGCTGGGACTATAGGTACTCACCACAACACCCGGCTATTTTGGTTGTCATTGTTGTTTTGGCAGGCCTGGGCTGGATTCAAACCTGCCATGTGTATGTGGCTGGTGCCCTAGCTGTTGAGCTACAGGCTCCAAGCCTGGTGCTGTTTTTTAACTGAAAGCAATCTTGGGCAGTTGGATTAGTGTGGGATATCTTACCTGTCATTAGCAGAATAATGGATAGAGGTCAGACTTTTGCCCATCACACTTTATCCCATTATTTATTTTCTTCACAACCCTTACCACTATATAAAATGCTCACATTTGGTGCAGTGGCTCACTCCTATAATCCTATCACTCTGAGAGGCCGAGGTGGCTGGGTGTTTTGCGCTCAGGAGTTTGAGACTATCCTGAGCAACAGTGAGACACCGGTCTCTACTAAAAATAGAAAAACTAGCTGGGTGGCTATGACTGCCTGTAGTCCCAGCTACTCAGGAGGCTGAGGCAAGAGGATCACTTGACCTCTGGAGTTTGAGGTTGGTGTGAGCTGTGATGCCCAGCCACTTTACCCAGGGCTACAGAGTGAGACTCTGACTCAAAAACAAAAGGCTCAGCACCTATAGTTCAGTGAGTAGGGCACTAGTCACATGCACTGAGGCTGGTAGGTTCGAGCCCGGGCCTGCTAAACCTAAACAACAATGACAACTGCAACCAAAAAATAGCCAGGAGTTGTGGCAGGCACCGGTAGTCCCAGCTACTTGGGGGGCTGAGGCAAGAGAATCGCTTGGGCCTGAGAGTTTAAGGTTGCTGTGAGCTATAATGCCACAGCACTCTACCAAGGGTGACATAGTGAGACTCTGTCTCAAAAAAAAAAAAAAAAAAACCTTATATTTATTTATTTACTTATTTACTTGCATGTTGTGGTCTTTGCTCTGTTATATCCCCAGCTAGACCAGTGGAGCAGTCCCTGGCATTTAATATGTTATGCATGGGTCACCATGTGTGTTTTGAGACAGACTGTGTTATGGTCCATTATTTCACTTCTAAGAAATACAGTCAATAGTGTCCTTTCTGATTCATCTATGCAGGTTTTAATGTGCTTGGATTATCACTGTTGCTTGGAAGGCTTCATTTGTTTCTGTCTGCATGGATTTTACGTTTCTTGATTTGTATATATCTCAAAATTTTCATAATGACCCTCCTATATCAGGAAAGAATGGCTCATAAAATAGCATCACTGCAGGAACTCTTTCTGCAGGATGTGGGTCTTTTGAAGAATACTGCAACGGACACCTCATGTGCCCTCTTAGGGGACTGGGTTGTTGATGCTCCAACTAGGAGTCTATATGTACTTATTTCTGAATGTATTTATTGCCTCAGCATTTCTACCCTCTCTGTCTTTTTCATGAAAGTGTTCACACCCTTCTCTTTTTTCTTTGAATATAGCTCTATTACTGCACTTACATCATAGTTGTCTGTCACTTCCAGATAGATTTTACTTTCCTTAATTTTAATCTCCCTTCCTATCTTTGGATCATCATGTACCAAGCATGCAGAAGAAACACTTAAATAATGAATATATGTTGGATGAGAAAATGAATTAAGTGCTTGTGAATATAACAGGGTGATCAGAAGCGGGTGGCATTGGTGGGTTAAAAATAAGCCAATCAGAATAACTTTCCTAACTCCAGGGAGGATAGAAAGCCTTCCCTGCTCAAGGGAAGAAGAAATGCTTAGGTGGGGATTAGGAAATCTTTCTTGAAAGAGATGGGATGTGAATTGGAACTTGATAGGTTAGTAGAATGTAAATAGGCAGGGGGAAGCGGTAGTTAGATCTAAAGATCGGATGTGTAGAGAGATGAAAGGTATAAGATCAGTTTGATTGCAGTGATACTGATCCAGCCCGCGTGAGGAGAGATTCCCGTGGGTTGATGTGGAGCTGAAATTAGGAAGGTGGGTTAGATTCAGATTGAGGGATTTGTTTAGTCTGAGAAGTCAGAGCTTTACCCTGTAAATAGTGGGAACTGCTAAAAAAGAACATCTGGAGATATTTATTGCATTATACACAGAGAAAGGATTCCTCTTACTCAAGCAGATTTGTGTTTTCTTTACATTGCAGTCACCCGGAATCAGAAGGCTCTTGCTATAATACTGTTTAAGAGAGATACCAGGTGTTAGTATCTATCATCCTGAATCTGCCTTCAGCTTAACCTTGGGGTTCTCTTCCCCACATCCCCACATTGGATCTCCTTAGGCTCTGTCTGTGTACACTTTTCCTGTTTAACTGCTTTTGGTGGGGGCTCCTCCTCCAATAAGTTTTTGGAAATTTAACCATATTTTGGTTTGGAAAACATTCTAGAGCAAAATTGTTTTAAAATTTGGCAGTACAATTTCATTTTTGTTTTTAAAACTGTACATTCATACGTATTCATAGACAGGGGACTAGAAGGCTATATATCAATGTTAACAGTAATTTTTTTTCCAGTGAGGAGAATGTGGGTGATCTTAAAGCATTTTTCTGCTTATTTATATTGTCTAAATGTTCTCTCTTTCTTTCTTTCTTTTTTTTTTTTTTTTGAGGCAGTCTTACTCTGTTGCCCTGGGTAAAGTGTCCTGGCATCACAGCACATAGCAACCTCAAATTCCTGGAAATTCCTGGGCTTAGGTGATCCTCTTACCTCAACCTCCAAAGTAGCTAAGACTATAGGCTCCTACAGTGCCCAGCTAATTTTTCTATTTTTAGTAGAGATAGGATCTTGCTCTTGCTCAGGCTGGTCTTGAACTCCTAATCTCAAGCCACCTGTCTCGGCCTCCCAGAGTGGTAGGATTACAGGTGTGAGCCACCTCGTCCAGCTCTATTGTCTATTCTTTTTTCCCCATATTTTTTAACTAATCAAGCAAATAGCACTGATCTATTGTCTAAATTTTCTGCAATGAACATAAGAAAATATTCAAATTGTTTTTCAATGTATGATACTGACTGATAACAATTATATGTGATAGTTTTTCTTAGGAAGCATCTACTATAAAAATAGTTATTTCACTTATTTTTTTTTCTTAAAAGATGTATTAGTGTATTGCACTATTTTAAGTGGCATATAGCCATTTCATAAAATGTTGTTTTTCTTTGGGGTGGGAAATTTATGTTTTGTTGATAATTATGTTTATTTTTTATTTCTTTGACGAATTGATAAGTTTTCATGGCACAAAATTAAAAAGGATAAACTTATTTTGACTTTTTTTTCCTGGTTATTTCTTTTATAACTGCTGCAATATCTTAACCTCTCTGGTAGTATTAATGGTAGGTTTTATTTTTGTTTGTTTGGGGTTTTTTTAGTTTTCTTCTCCATACCTATTTCCTTAGCATGGCATACAACCCCCACCCCCATCTATTTTGGTTTCTGTAATCCCTGTTAAAACCTTTTCCTCAAATGTCTGGTGGTCTAGTCTGCTAACGTTTTAACAGTGGGAGATCAGAAAGCTGGGAGACTGACATCTCTGAGCACGTAGAAGGGGGGCTTATCAACTTAGAGCCTGGGGGGGAGAGCCTGGAGGGGCATCTGCTAGGAACAGCTTTCCCCCCGTTCTTACTAGTCCAGCCTGCCTGCCTTAACTCCCTGACCAGAGGTTTCCTTTGCTGCCAGATTCTGAGCCTTTTGATGATTTAGTGACATAAATTGGGTTGTTTCTCAGCTTTGCCCACGGCTGGGTGAGGATCCAATTTTCTTGAATCTGTTCAGTTACCTTTTCATCTACTTTTCAGTTTCCACAGTTGTATTGCTGCTGTCTACTTGTTGTGCTCCCCATTGTGGTGGGTATTTTATTGGGGGGGGGGTCTTCTTTTAAATTCACAGGGAATAAGCAAAATTAAATGTACTTGTTTAATCTACCATCTTAATCCAGAACTCCACAAAATACATCCTGAATCCTGGACCCAACAGAGCTTTTTTATAAGCCACTGGGATATAGGTCTCAGCCCCAAAGCTCTATCTGTCTTGGGCATTGACCTTATTCACAGACACAGTTCTAAATAACCTTCAATTTCTGGAAATGACACATCTTCTTGAGTGAAGATTTTCCATGTCCAAGATTTCATAAAAGAATTTGCTAGATGTTGTTGCTAATCCTCTGGCAGAGATGTAATGGGGTATGGGAGGTATGGGAAGAGCATGAAGGGAGAGGAGGTGATGTTCCTGAGTGAGTTTTCATGGCGGGGGGGTTGCTGTAGTAGGTGGCACTTCCTAGAAGAATGAGATTTGACAGTGCATGGTGGCTCCTACCTGTAATCCCAGCACTCTGGGAGGCCAAGGTGGGCGGATTGCTTGAGCTCAGGAGTTCTAGACCAGCCTGAGTAAGAGCAAGACCCCGTCTTTAAAAAACAGCCGGGTGTTGTGGTGGGTGCCTGTAGTCACAGCTACTTGGGAGGCTGAAGCAAGAGAATTGCTTGAGTGCCAGAGTTTGAGGTTGCTGTGAGCTGTGAGCCATGGTGTTCAACCCTAGGGTGACTGAGTGAGACTTTGTCTCTGGGGAGGGGGGGGGAATGAGTCTCATTCTCATGGTGATCTATACCCAGCCTGGTGAGAGAGAGATGGGATGGGGGTTATGTATGTAAACAGACAACCCCCACCCCGAGTCTGGTATATTTGCAGATTAGAGGTGCCCTGAGGAGGTTGAGAACACTGATGTGGAAGAGAAATCTGAGCAAGAAGTTGCTACTTAGCAGCTTTAATTTTTCCTCTTTAGGCTCCTGTGACCTTTGATGACATCACAGTGTACTTGCTCCAGGAAGAATGGATGCTGCTCAGTCAGCAGCAGAAGGAGATCTGTGGTTCTGACAAGCTGGTGGCACCACTGGGTATGGATCCCTGTTCATGTCTCCATCACCATCACTCTAAACCAGTGTTATCCTGGCCAGGACATACAGGAGAATTTTCTGGGAACTTACCATTTTTCTAGCCATCTTTATACCACCTATCTGCTTAATTCCATATTTAACTTACTTATATGCAAATACTCATACCACTTTATCTTTTTTCCCCTTAAATTGGTCAAGAGAAGTGGGTCAGTCAGGCAGGCCAAGGCTAGACCTTGAGGTCTGTTTCCTGGGTGCCTCAGAATTCCTCAAGGTGCCAGCTGGGAGACAAACGGCCTGTAAATACGTGGACCCTAGGACACTAGAGGTAGGAAGTGGTGGCAGAAGAACTTGGGATTTGCAGTGTGAAAATCTGGCCTCAATCCCAGTTCTACTGTGAGTGACTTTGGCCTTTTTGAGCCTTGATTTCCTTCTTGTTAGAGTTATTTTAGTGATTTAGTGAGATAAAACAATTTGAAACTTTGTACAAATGTAGATATTTTTTATCTTTTCTATTTCTTGGATATTCTTTACTTCCTTGGGTAGACTTTCTGCACCCAGGACAATAGTGGTTACATTTCAGTATGTATATGCGCACATATGTACTGTTTGCTGATTTCTTTTTCTCCCTTTTTTTCTTTTTTTTCTTTTTCTTGAGACAGAATCTCATTTTGTTGCCCTGGGTAGAGTGCCGTGGTGTCATAGCTTACAGCAACATCAAACTCTTGGGCTCAAGTGATTCTCTTCCTCAACATCCCAGTTAGCTGGGACTACTGACATCTGCCACAACCCTCACTCATTTTTTAGAGACAGGGTCTCGTTCTAGCTCAGATTGGTCTCAAACTCCTGAGCTCAGGCAGTCTGCCTGACTCAGCCTCCCAGAGTGCTAGGGTTACAGGAATGGGCCACTGCACCTGGCTCTGTTTGCTGATTCCAATTTGGTAACAGTCTGCGTGCTTTCTTTGTTTCGCCTTGGTCCTTCCCTAAGGCATGGCAAAAGCAACAGTCTTTTGTGGGTGGAACAATTGTAGCTGGCTTGAGTCATCTTCCTACTAAAAAAGGCTCAGAAACCATTAACTCTTCTAAACCAGAAATTGCAAAGTAGCAGCTCATGGGCTGGATTTGGCTCGCAGATTGGAATTTTATTTTGTTTTGTTTTCTTTGTTTTTTGGCTTCCACTGGTTTCGTTTGGCTTCTTAAAAATCAGTGAGCTACCAATATTTAACCTTCAAGAGTTTTCCCATGAAAATACGAATTTCTGGCTTCTCTTGATAAATAGGGCAAGGTGACAGTCTTCTGGAGTTGAGTAAAACCTGTCCCCGTATGCAGAATTAAGTCCTCTAGTGTGTCACAAATCCCAAGGCTCAGCCTGGTTTCCTTAGTTATGTTATTGGGCAGGTCTCTCCCCAGCATTTGGGTTTGTGAGCCTCTGTCTTCACCAGTAGTTTTCATATCTTTTTACTTTTGCTGGTACCCTTGTTCCTTTCACCTAGACCCCATTCTTGAAATCCAACTTTCTAAACCACTGCACTAAACCAAATTTCTACTTTCTTCCTTGATTCATTATCTTACCTGAGGATAAGGTATGCTGAGAGGATGCACAGATAGATCTCTCCTAAATGTTATCATGTGGAGTCAGGCCCTCATAATGCTTTTCTCTGTTCCTGACTCAGGACCAACTGTTGCCAATCCAGAGCTGTTCTACAAGTTTGGGCGAGGGCCAGAGCCATGGCTAGGCAATGTCCAAAGTCAGAGGAGTCTCTTGGACCATCACCCAGGTGAGTGTGGACTCGTACTGGACATGGGTGCTCAGCTGGAGATGAAGCAGGTGCTGGGCACCAGGTTTCCAGTTTCATCCTCTGCCCTCCCTATTCTCTACCAACTTATACAACAAATGCAGCCAGTTGTCACCTTAACTAGATAGACACAGCTCTCCCAACATCCTTCTCCAACTTCTCATCTCCCTTTATTTTATTTCTATCTGACAGTATGTGTTCATTTATTATTATGATGTTACATGAAACCATGATTTGGTCTTATTTACTACCATATTCCCAGAGCCTAGAACAATGCCTGGCACATAGCAGTTGCACAGAAGATTGTCAGCGAATGAATGAGCAGCTGTCTGCTGAGTTCTAGGGATTTATCTTTTCTTTGCTCCTTTAGTAAGCCTCTCCTATTCAGGGGTTGGTTTAGCTAAAGCCAAGCCAGGTGGCTGAATTAATCCAACCTCCAACCATAGGAGAAGTGGGGAGTAGGAACGAGATGCTGCATGAATGAAGTCACAAAAGTTGGCTCTACCTTGTGATTTCTCTCAGATGGACCACAGGAGCGCTAGACTGCTGTGTGACTCTGAAGTATCACAGAGAATAATTTGTTTTGTTTTCATTTCTTTTTCCTTGGCTCTTAATTTTCAGCCTGTTGACTCTTCATTAATTAAAAGCTTTGTGCTCTTAGGTTATTTACAAATTTTGTGACTATGCAATAGACCAGTCTTAGTTTATTGGCCTGACTCACAAAATGTTGAGTTCTTGGCCACTGGACACCTGAACTTTTATGTTGGTGTATAAGAAATGGTTCCAGGGCAGTGCCTGTGGCTCAGTGAGTAGGGTGCCGGCCCCATATACTGAAGGTGGCAGGTTCGAACCTGGCTCCAGCCAAACTGCAACAACAAAAAAAAGCCAGGCGTTGTAGTGGGTGCCTGTAGTCCCAGATACTCCGGAGGCTGAGGCAAGAGAATCGGCAAAGCTCAAGAGCTGGGGGTTGCTGTGAGCTGTGATACCACAGCACTCTATCAAGGGCAACAAAGTGAGACTCTTATCTCTAAAAAAAGAAAAAAGAAAAGAAATGGTTCCTGAGGACTTAGTCATCAGAGTTGCATTTCATCTAAGTGAGTAAAGAAACTTCTAAAAAAGAAAAAAAGAAACTTCTAGTTCACCTTGAAGAAGAAAAATCTTAATGAGGTCCTAAGAATTCTCACCTCTTTAATGGGTTGTGATGTATGAGAGGAATTAGATTTGAGGACTAGATCAACACCCAGCATTTTTAAGGGACAAGGATTCAAAGACAGATTATCAGCTTCAGGGAAACTGTCTGGGGACCAAAACCCCTGCCCAGGAGATGGATGGAGCTCTTGCCCTAGAAAGTACTTAAGCAAAATACAGATTCTTATCTGTCAGGCCTGCTACAGAGGGGTTCCTACTGAGCAATAATTTTTTTGTAACCCTGTGTTCCATCATATCAATGTTCTTATCCATAAATAAGTGTTGGCCCCTGAAGATAGTGCCACTATCTTACAATTCATATGAAATTGCAAAAATCTCCTAGCCAGGTGTATCTGTCCTTTAAAGGGAAAAAAGGAGGAGCATTTGTAAAAGTCCATCCCTTTGACTTTATTCTGGGTTAGGTGAGGCCCAGGCCTGTGAAGTTGGAGGACCTGGAAGAAGAGAATTCAAGAGGAGGTTGTGTCACTTTGGGCTGAGGGTGCGCTTCCCAACTTTCACGTTTGCAGGGCTCTAACTATAGGATTTCAAAGCAAATTCCATTTTTCTTTCTTCTCTAAAGGAAAAAACCAGATGGGCTATATGGAAGAGATAGATGTTCAGGGTCCCGTCATAGAAAGTGAACGATACACTCTGCCTGACAAGAAAGCCTGCCTTTCCCACTTCAGTACAGAGAATGGCACCATTGAGGGAGACTGGACAGGAAGAAGCAAGAAACTCTTGAGGCCGCGATCTATCCAGAAGTCATGGTTTGCACAGTTTCCATGGTTGATCATGAATGAGGAACAAACAACTCTGTTTTGCTGTGCTTGCCGAGAATACCCATCTCTCAGGGACAGACGTTCAAGATTAATAGAAGGTTATACAGGACCATTTAAAGTAGAGACGCTCAAATACCATGCCAAGAGCAAAGCTCATATGTTCTGTGTCAATGCCTTGGCATCAAGGGACCCCATTTGGGCAGCTCGTTTCCGGAGCATCAGAGATTCATCTGGAGATGTACTGGCCAGCCCAGAGCACCTCTTCACTGCAGATTATCCCCTATTCTATCCCCCAGGGTCTCTGGGAGATTTGAGTAGCATGGCTGAGCTTCTGCCAAGCCCAAGAGCTGAACTAGAGGACCCTGGAGGGAATAGACCAAATCCTGCTTTGTATCTAGACTGCATTTCAGATTTGAGGCAAAAAGAAATCACTGATGACAGCAACATCTCCTCAAATATTCGTATCTTATGTAATGGTGCTATTGAATCCTGCAGTCAGGTAATACATTTATAACGGTTGCTCTGTCTTCCAGAAAAGGGTTATGTACTGAGAATAACATATATTGCTTAATGATAATGTAAATAGTAATAGCAATACTGCTATTATTATAATGTTGTAAGCTAATACACTAATAATGTATTAGGCATTGTTTTAAGTGTTTTAAATATATTATTTAATTCAAACAATAATATTATTACCATCTCCTTTTTAGAAATAACAGTGCACAATTAGTGGGACAGGGCATTCTCACTTCTAATATAAAAGGAGCAATAATCTTCATTTAGAGTCCAAAACAAACACAGACCTCTAACTTTAGGAAATAAGAAGCACAAAACAGTGACAGAACTCTTTCTTTCTTTCTGTCTGTTTTTCTGTCTGTCTTTTTTGAGACAGAGTCTCACTGTGTCACCCTGGGTAGAATGCAGTGGTGTCACAGTTCACAGCAACCTCAAACTTTTTGGGCTTAAGCAATTCTCTTGCCTCAGTCTCCTGAGTAGCTGGGACTACAAGTGCCTGCCACAACACCTGGCTATTTTATGGTTGCAGTTGTCATTGTTGTTTAGCAGGCCCAGGCTGGATTTAAACCCGCCAGCCTTGGTGCATGTGGTTGGTACCATAATCACTGTGCTATGGGCACTGAGCCAGTGACAGAACTCTTAAATAATCAGTATTTTTTACATTTTAACTTTAGCTTTGGAGTCACATAGCACTTTTAAACATTGGAAGCTTTTCTCACATATTGTTTAATGTAATGTAATGTTCCTTGATGCTAATAGAGCAAGTGTCATCAAACTCATCTTGTTGAGAGAAAACAGACCTGAGGAAGTAACATGTTCATTGCCCAAGAGCTGTTGTAAATGCTGGACTCTGCCCAGAGCCCTTGACTGCCAGCTGGTGCTGTCCTTCCACTGCCCACAGGACTGCAGGACCCTGGGTGACTCTTGTGCTCACTTTAGGTTTATTTTGTAATTATTGAATTCTTTGGAAAGTTGCCCTCTAAGGAAACTGTTGATTGGAATCTTTGAGTAACTAAAACCCTCTCCATTTCTCACCTATTGCATACAAGTAGGATTTTACTGTCATATTTTTAATACTCCCCCCCAGAAGTCTAATGGGTGTAGCTCAGCTGTTCCTCATAGCCAGCATCATAAGGAATCTGGCTCATTTCTAAGCTCATATTTTTCCAGAATGCAGAAAAACAGCAAAGCTCCTTTCTTTTCTTTGATGTTCGTGTTCCTGATATTTTTTAGCTAATAAACAGATTATAATCAGAAATCTTCCAGCAGTGAGGCATATGTAAACCTTGTCACTGATTATAACCATCTTTAGTTCTTTTTGACCACTTCTTCCTTCCTATCCCACTGGGAAATCTTAGCAGGTTCTCCTAGGGGCAGAAAGTCACTGCTGTAGTTGTAGGTGAGTAGAAGGCACTGCTCTCAGGACTCTCTCTAAAGACAAGGTATAGGCTCTTCTGAGATGCCTATTTTTTTCCATGTGTTTTTATTACCTCCCAGGAGATGGTAGGATCTGACTGAGGTTTGTTTAGTTTTTACGTACTAATTATGGGCCTCATGAATTTGATTCTGTGACTTTCAGTGGATAAACCAACTCCTCAGAGTACATCTGGGCTGCTCGGTGAGCTTCCCAGGAGGACTAAGTCTTAAGACATCATGCAGGCATCTGACAGAGGCGTGCTGAGTGACTGCTGCTCTTTGTTGCAGGACCTTTCTCAAGAGGGACTGTTGGAAGTCCCTGTGTTGAAGGAGCTCCCGTCGGTGTTCGAGGATGTGGCGGTGTATTTCACACGGGAGGAGTGGGGCATGTTAGACAAGCGGCAAAAGGAGCTGTACAGAGATGTGATGCGCATGAACTATGAGCTCTTGGCATCCCTGGGTAAAGATTCCCGGAGGCTTTTATTCACCATGGTCATTTGAGTTGAGACACTCACAAGGGCAGCTGTGCTGGTGCTCATCACCCTGCTTCTGCCCTCTTCTTGTACATAACCAGGCGGGGAGAGTATCTTTTGTCCCTCAGAGCTTTCCTTTTAGGTTCCTGTATTTTTATCACCTCTTCATCCATCCACTTGTCTGTACATCCATTCATCCTCCATCAAATATTTATTGAGTACCTGCTGTGTACCAAATGAACATGAATGAGCCAAGGTCTCTGGTTTCAAGGGGCTAGCAGGCTTGTGTAAGAAGCAGACATTTTAAAAAGAAACTATGAAATAATACAATCTCCTGTAAAAGAGCTTCCAGAAGAGTACCCTGGAGCTACTGAAGAGGAGGACATTGGCAGGAGAGAGCAGGAAGACTTTATAGAGCAGGAAATACCTTAACTGAGTTTAAAACCAGGTGGAGCAGAAGAGGAAGGCATCAGACATGGCAGAGGGAGGGACAACATGAGCACAGTCGTGGAGGCTAAAGGGCTTCCAAGTGGATCTGCCCCCCTGTCTGTGCAGCTCAGGGTTGAGGCTCAAGGTGGCAGCCTTCAACATGGGGGTCACTGGGTTAGGACTTAGGGGGATTGTGAGGGTAAGAGTGGTTATTTTTAAGGTAGTATTCTGATCTCCTGGGTCTGTTTCTTTTTCTTGCCTTTGCCTCTTTCTGGTGACACCCACGGTTCTTATGTAGCATCAAGTTGGAAAGACAGCTTTTCGTCTTCGAAAGCTTTCACTTATTTCTTTACTTTATGAACATACATTGTGACAGAAACTTGGCAGAACAGGCTGCTGTACGTAACTTAGGAGTTCCAGGAGCCACCTGTGACATGACTTCTGCAGAATAAGAAGTAAGAATACTTAATGATTTAATTGATGTCATATCCCCTTGTTTACACTGCCCTTTCAGGTACACCTCAGATCTGGATTACTTTCTAAACATTATTGACCCACACAGGTGCTTTTATCATTGTTTATAGTTTTTAAATACCTCTGTAACCATTCAAAAATGACTTGAATAATTATTTGTTCTGAAGTGCCAGACATTTTGGAATCATGCTGTAGGTCCACGGTGTCCCTCCCAAGGGCATCGCTGTCCCTACTATGCTGAAAAGCAGTGCAAATGAGGGTGAAATTCATTTGTAAAAAATACACATGTTTTTTTTTTTTGAGACAGAGCCTCAAGCTGTTGCCCTGGGTAGAGTGCTGTGGTATCACAGCTCACAGCAACCTCCAACTCCTGGGCTTAAGTGATTCTCTTGCCTCAGCCTCTCAAGTACACACAACACCCTGTTATTTTTTGGTTGTAGTTGTTGTTTGGCAGGCCCAGGCTAGATTCAAACCCGCCAGTTCTAGTGTATGTGAGTGGTGCCTTAGCCACTTGAGCTACAGGCGCCAAGCCAACACATGTTCTTAAAAAATGCTGAGTGTTGGCTCCGTGCCTGTGGCTCAAGCGGCTGAGGCACCAGCCACATATACCAGAACTGGCAGGTTCGAATCCAGCCCAGGCTTGCCAAACAACAATGACGGCGCAACCAAAAACTAGCCAGGTGTAGTGGCAGGTGCCTCTAGTCCCAGCTACTTGGGAGGCTGAGGCAAGAGAATCACTTAAGGCCAGGAGTTGGAGGTTGCTATGAGCTGTGATGCCATAGCACTCTGCCCAGGATGACAGCTTGAGGCTCTGTCTCAAAAAAAAAAAAAAAAAAGTTGGGTTTTCCTTTAAAGTAATCTGCAGGAGCTACAGGCTTTGCACTCTGGAGCACCCCCCTCTACCGGCCCCTTAGGCAGCTATGAAAGTGACAGGTGGGCAGTGGTGACAGCTGCTTCACCCACAGCTGCAGTGGGCCATCTGTGAGTGTTTTATATTTTGACAGAGCATAATCTAAGCATTTTATCATTTTTCTTTTTTAAATAAGTTAGGAAATAGGGAAGTCTTAGTTAACTAGGTATGGTTAAGTTTTGGTTAAGTCTTATTTGGGTGCACAAAAAATAATCAGAGGAGGGGTTAACTTTGCTTACCCAGAGGCAGGAATTAGGAAGATGTCCTATGGATGGGCGTGGCCTCCTCAGTTGTCTGTGAAATTAAATCTGGTACAGGAGTCTAGAAACTGAATTGTACGTATGATTCCTTTTAGTTACTTTAATTAGGTCTCCAGTTACTCTCTTTTAACTATCCCCCAATTTAAACAGTTTTTCATGTTTGAGATATAAAAGCATTTTAAAGAGCCTGGAGACTGTAAGTAACCATGCCCAGCATAAATGATTTATATGTTTAAAAGTGATCTTTTAAAAGGCATCAAGCCAATAATTGCAATACAAAATAGTGTTGAATATAGTGGAGATTCTCCGGTTATTATTTTTACTTTGACTGTTTGTTTATTTTTTTATCTTTTTTTTTTCTTTTATTGAGACAGAGCCTTACTTTGTCACTCTTGGTAGAGTGCTATGGCATCATAGCTTATAGCAACCTCAAACTCTTGGGCTCAAGTGATTCTCTTGCCTCAGCCTCCCAAGTAAGTGGGATGATAGGCACCTGCCACAACGCCTGGCTATTTTTTTTTTTTTTTTAGCAGGCCCAGGCTGGGATCAAACCCACCAGCCCTGGAGCATGTGGCCAACGCCCTAACCACTGAGCTTTGGTGCCCAGCCTTTTTTTTTTTAATCTTCCATACTTTCCTCCCCAACTCCCTGTGGCAAGTGCTTTAAGCATTGAAAACTAAATATTTCTAAAATTTTGGATTATCTTTTAATTATTTTTTTGCAAATAGAACTTCTCCTTGGAGCAAACTCAATTTTTTTTTCTTTTTTTTGAGACAGAACCTCAAGCTGTCCCCCTGGGTAGAGTGCCATGGCATCACAGCTCACAGCAACCTCCAACTCCGGGGCTTAAGCGAGTCTCCTGCCTCTGCCTCCCAAGTAGCTGGGACCACAGGTGCCCGCCACAACACCCAGCTATTTTTTTTTTTTTGGTTGCAGCTGTCATTGTTGTTTGGTGGCCCAGGCTGGATTTGAACCCACCACCTTAGGTGTATGTGGCTGGCACCTTAGCCACTGGGGCCACAGGCGCTGAGCTGTCAAATTTCTTCAACATGTCTATGCTCATTAAAGATTTTGATTTCGCCATCACAAATGAAACTTGGTTTAGCTGGATAGAGGATCCTCGGCTGGAAGTTGTTTTATTTTAGGAGATTGAAAGTCAATGACCATCTTCTGGCTTGAAATGTTTCAGCTGAGAGATCTGCAGTCATTCTGATACTTCTCCCTTTGTAGGTGATGCCTTTCTTACATCTGGCTGGTTGCAGAAATTTTTCCTAATCTTAACATTAGCAAAGTTAATCACAATGTGTCTAGGAGATGCTTTATTTGGATTGAGTCCTGCTGGGTTCTGAAACTGTCTGCTATCTGAATTTCTGTATCTCTTGTAATGCTTGGAAAATTCTCCTCCAAAATCTCTTGGAGTAGAGCGTCTGTACCTTTAGGATCATCCTCTTCTCCTTTGGGAATTCCTATAAGACAAATGTTTGACTTTTTGGTGTGATCTTACAACTCTCTCAAGGAATGATCAGTTTTTGTTCTCCATTTGTCTGCTTCTTTTGAGTGTTTGGGAATGTTCAAAAGCTTTGTCTTCAGTTTCAGAGATCCTTTCTTCTGCCTGGTCAACTCTATTACTGAGGGATTCTACTGTATTTTGGAGCTCCTC